>CM063706.1:8495408-8618620 GCA_032441835.1 Slavum lentiscoides | reverse complement strand
TTTTTGAGACATGCCAAAACGATGATTTCGCACAAACATTGCTATATTCTGAAATGACAAAATATTATACCTGGAATCAATCCTCAAGGAGATTTATACGACGGAAACAAGGAAAACCAGTTCCAGGATATACAGATGTATATTCCACCGATGCGATTGGCCGGATTTATTCAGTACATCCAAGCAATGATGAATGTTTTTACTTACGACTGCTATTAGTCAATGTACGTGGCCCAATATCATTCCAACAGTTACGAACTGTTGATGGTGAATTGTGTGGATCCTACAGAGAAGCCTGTCAACGTTTGCAATTGCTTGAAAATGACGCTCATTGGGATCAAACTCTCAATGATGCTGTAATATCATCACACGCTCATCAAATACGAACATTGTTTTCTATAATCATATCTACATGCTTCCCATCAAACCCAATTGATTTGTGGATCAAGTACAAAGATTATATTTGTGATGATATTTTGTATCAAATACAGAATAGAATGGAAATCCAAATATACAAATCAGTGAAGAAATTTACAATGAAGCATTGATTTCAATTGAGGACATGTGCTTGATAATGTCAAACAAACTATTAATTCAATTAGGCCTGACCGCGCCCAATCGTCCAATGCATGACGCTTTTAACCAAGAGTTGCATCGAGAAAGACTGTATGATCTCAACGCTTTGAAAGAATTAATTCAAACAAATCTTCCACTGTTAAATGAACAACAGAAGTATGTATTTGAAACTCTTATGAAAGTAACAAATGATGAAACTGGAGGATTTACTTCTTAGATGCACCTGGTGGTACAGGAAAACTTTTTGATTTCATTAATATTAGCAACAATTCGCTCACAAAATAAAATTGCACTTGCACTCGCTTCGTCGGGAATCGCAGCAACTTTGCTTGAAGGTGGTCGAACAGCCCATTCAGCACTAAAATTGCCATTAAATATGCAAAGCAATGAAACTCCAACCTGCAACGTTTCGAAGAACTCTGCAATGGCAAAGGTTTTGCAGCAATGTAAATTGATTGTTTGGGATGAATGCACGATGGCACATAAAAAATCTTTGGAGGCTTTGGACAGAACCTTAAAAGATCTACGGAGCAATAATAACCGATTTGGTGGTGCAATGATTTTATTAGCAGGAGATTTTCGTCAAACATTGCCGGTGATTCCACGATCAACGCCAGCTGATGAACTCAATGCATGTCTAAAGTCCTCCAGTTTGTGGAAACATGTCAAAGTACTTCATTTAAGCAAGAATATGCGTGTCGAGTTGCAAAATGACCAATCTGGAAACATATTCTCTAAACAACTCATTGACATTGGTAATGGCAAATTTCCTATAGACATGTTGACTGGCTGCATTAACTTTCCTCAAAGTTTTGTCAGTTAACTCGATCAAAAGATGAACTTATTCAGAAGGTGTTTCCAGATGTTTCTCAAAATTACAGAAACCATGATTGGTTGAGCGAACGAGCTATACTGGCTGCAAAAACATAGATGTAAATGAATTAAATTTCAAAATTCAAGAACAAATTACAGGCGAATTGAGGATATATAAATCAGTTGATTCGGCTACTAATCAAGATGATGTAGTCAACTATCCACCGGAATTTTAAACTCGCTGGATTTGCCAGGATTGCCACCTCACAATCTTCAATTAAAGGTTGGATCGGTGGTTATAATGTTGCGAAATATCAACCAACCGCGTCTTTGCAACGGTACACGGTTAGCGATAAAAAAATTACTAAACAATGTGATAGAAGCAACTATACTCAAAGGAAAGTATAAAGGAGAAGATGTTCTCATACCGCGCATCCCAATGATTCAGACTGATGTGCCATTTGAGTTTAAACGACTACAGTTTCCAGTGCGTCTTGCTTTTGCTATGACTATAAACAAGTCCCAGGGCAATCATTAAGTGTTTGTGGTATTAATCTAGAAAACCCATGTTTCTCACATGGTCAATTGTATGTTGCCTGTTCCCGTGTTGGAAAACCATCAGATTTGTTTATCTATGCGCCAGGTAATCAAACAAAAAACATCGTATACCACAAAGCACTACAATGATAATAATAATAATTATGATTCACATGATTAACAATAAAGCGATTACTTACTTTTAAATCATTATATATGTTTTATTTAATTATTTTTTATTCACAACGCCCTATCACCAGGGTGACGGTTCTGTTCAGGAGAATATTTTTAAAATACGTAGGCACAAAAACTGCCACATTACAAATCTTTTTGACAGGACGAAGTCTGTCGGGTCAGCTAGTAAAATATAAATATTTTTTATTTTTTTGATAGTTCTTGTATTTATTTGTGTAATTTACACGTGATAACAATAATAATAATAATAATAATAATAATAAGATTAAGAGTAAGTGTAATAGTAAGGTTAAGAGTATTTGCGCGGGCATTTGAGAGTCCTCTTTTCCAACCGCTCACGACACGCCACGTATCTGCGCGGGCAGTAGTAGAGCATCTCCTATCATATTCTGACACGCCACGTATTTGCGCCGGCGTCGGAGAGATATCCTTTCCTATCGTCTACATACGACACGCCACGTATTTGCGCGGGCGTCGCAGAGGATATTCTTTTAGACTCTCTTTAATTCCACCTATTAAATTGTGGGTGTTTGTAAGTACACGCTACTGTTGTGTAATTACACATTTGTAAACCGTGGGCACTGTCCACGGTACGAATTTTATAGCCTACGGGCAATTTTGTACGTGAAGTTTATTAAAATATAAGTTTGCTGATACCGAACTCAACGACTTATTATTCACGAAGCCGTGACCCCGAAAGGGCACCGTTTCATAGTGACAGTGACAATATTAATAGAATTTCGTAATTAGTTATTGTTATATTTGTGGTTTACATAAGAAAAATGTGTAAAGAATTAAACATAAGCGGTATTTTACTTTTGTGAAAATAATAATAATTTCGCACACTGTTGTGCATTTGATATATAATTATGAAGTATTATATTAGCATTTTTACTTAGAATATGCTTTATTACGTATGAATTAATCTGTTATTGTAAATTATTTCAGATTGCCATGCCATGGATAATGAAGGTATGCATTTCTAATTTGAAAAATAATAACCAAATAACTAATCAAGATTTTTATCCTTAAATACAAATATAATGCATTATAAAAAAGATGGCGAGCGCGGGGTGTTTTGAATGTCGTTAAAGTGAATTACTTGGATAAGGACTTTAGAGTGTATTGTCATCACTATAAATTTGAATGCAATTATAAATCATTGCATTAGATAAAACGATTATGAACGGAACTTCGGTATTGTATTTTGGGTATTATGACGTCGAAAATAATTTACGATTCAATCCGTGTTATCCATAGTAGGTCGTGTCCATTAGCTGTGTATTATAAATGCCATCCAGTCGGGCGCGGATCATATAATGCCACCGATATATCAATCTATATAAATATATGTATGTATATATATATATATATATATTATTATTATTATTAATGACGATTTTAATACACCGGCTGGTTGTTAAATTGGAAGTCCCCTCTCATACTGTTTCTAATAGGCCACTATTAAATTTTCAAACGTTTTTCATTCTTTTTCTTTTTTCGTCAGACGTCCATACACGATAAATTAGTTTTTTTCTTGAGTTGTTTTTTTTTTTAACGAACATGGAGTAAATATAAGTGTATGCGGGGTTCAACATAGTTGACCGGTCCATTTTTTTTTGTTTCCTTAATATTTTTATTTTATTAATTTTTTTTGCATCTCTGTTTGCTTTTTCTATTAAGTTTTACGCCCGTGAGCTTTCTTCACACTTAATTTTAATAAAATTAACGTTATTTTTTCAACAAGTCATGTGTTCTTTTTATTACATGTTTATAAAAGTTTTACCACTGTTCAATATTATTTATACGTCACGTTCTTCATATAAAAATATAATCAAAATTGGTAAATGAAAATAAAACGACGTAAAACTAAATATTTAAGTCCACTCTTTTCAATTGCAAACGTTTATGAATAGTGGCTGGCGACCCTTCCAAAAACCGGAGAATGACCAAATGACTTTCGGATAACGGAGAACCAAAACAATTCAAATGGCGACCCTGCCAGGATTTCCAATTTTATTAATCGATTTTGACGAAATCGCATTTTACCGCTTTTATGTGATCGCTAAAGTGAACTACTTGAATAAAAATTTTAGAGTGTATTTTCATCCCTATACATTTGAAAGCAATAATAAATCATTACGTTAGATAAAACGATTTTGAACGGAGCTTCAGTGTTATATTTTGGGTACATAACAAAAAACTAGTGCTCCTGCGGTTAAATAAACGACCAACACTTGAAAGCAGTATAACAAATATCAAAATCTATAATAGTATGAAAGCGGATATAATAAATAAATTTGTGGAAAATATTCAACCTCAAAAATCATACTAAGTATTCCTACTTTTTTTACATTTACGTATCAAACTTTTTTTATTATTTAAACCAATTATAACAAAAGGTAACGAGCCATGGGGTGTTGTGGATATCGTTTAAATGAATTACTTGGACAAAGATTTTAGAGTTTTGTTTTTATATTAAATTTGAAAGCAATGATAAGTCATTGCATTCGATAAAACGATTCTAAGCGGAGCTTACTTTTCTCGTAAATATAGTCTAAAGTTACATATTTGGTGAAAATTTCAAGTTCCTATGACTATTAGTTTCAAAATTACGAAAAAATAAACAACAATCGATTAAGATAAAATTGCATTTTAGCGTTTTTGAATTAAATTTTTAGGTGCTTTTAAGAAAATCGAAAAATTACTTCCCTAAAGTACCAACTAGATGCGACTTGCTGCCGGAAACAAACTATGACCGAAGAGATCGGAGCACACCTTTTGGTCAAAAATCTATACACAGGATAGAAAAAAAAAATAAACATCATTGTAAAATAGCAATAGATTCATTGCTCCGCTTAGAATCTAAAATAACGCTTTTTATGAATTTAAATACCTCAACATCTATAATATCTATAAATAGTCCAAAATTAAAAGACAGTTTTTGAAATTGTTTGTCCTTGATATAATATAAAGCTACATATTTAATGAATAGTTCAAGTTTCTATAACCATTAGTTTCGAAATTTAGAAGAAATAACGATAATCGATTTTGACGAAATCACGTTTTTACTGTTTTTATGTAATTTTTTGGTAGTTTTTTCTGACACTTAATAAAAGTATTGAGAAAATCGAGAAGTTGCATATCTAAAGTGCGAACTATATGCAATTTGCTACCGGAAACAAACTGTGACTCTAAAGATCGGAGCACTCCTACTGGTAGAATTTTTGGGTACAGACATAAAAAAACACATCATTGTAAAACCAATACATTCCTCTCTCCATTCAAAATCTAAAATATAGAAAATACAAATGTCAAATAAGTTTTACAAATTATATGCCATTGTTTTGATCTAAATAAACTGAAAAGCAAACCAATAAATTACTTTATGTTTTATGTCACTGTTGACGTTATCTCGTGATATTATGCAATTAATTTTTATTTGTATTTTAAATGCACTCAATCCTCATGTATTTATTGGTTTTTAAATTACGTGTTTTTTTTTATATGTCTGTACTCAAAAATTCTATCAAGAGGTGTGCTCCGATCTTTAAAATCACAGTTTGTTTCTAGTAGTAAATTGCAACTATTTGGTACGTAGAGTGGCCATTTTTTGATTTTCTCATAAATTTTAAAAAAATTTCTTTTAATTTTGGGCTATTTGTAGCAATTATAGGATTAGAGGTATTTAATTATAAAAGGGACACGTCAAGTTGCTTAAAAATAGTTTTCAAACAGTTGAGTTGTTATCTAGTCCTGTTGTGACCGGTGAGAACATGTCTATTTAATAATACGTGTCGCTTTGCGTTGCAATCGAGTTGCAGTTGCGAGTTGCTTTGGTGAGAACAGGGCCTAAAAGTAGTCAGCCAATCGCCCCGAGTTTATTGCGCTGGCGTGAAACGTGTTGCGCTCTGTAGGAAAACAGTGTGATTAATTTTTAAGGAACAAGTAGATTGCGTACTGCGCTGAGCGTATTACGTCGTAAGCGACGCAAAAACCGTGCTGCTAGGAAAACGTAGTTTAACGATGTTGTACGGGCCGGGAGCGTAAAGCGTTATTACGCGCGCCCGGACACCACCAAAAATATAATGCGTGTCGAGAAAAAATAAATAAATAACAACTATTTAAATAGATGACTCCTTTGGTCCAACAATTATAATTAAAATAATAAATAAAAAATCACAATAATAGATAAATACAAATAAATAAACGAATGAACGAATGAATGAATGGCCCTTCTGGCCCAACAAATAATACAATTTTAAATACAAAATACAAATATATAACTTTTAGCTATTAGAGCTATCTATCCTTACGATTTATTGGCAATTAGTGCCAGCAACAATAACCGACTATTAGAGCCTAGGCATGTAATAATTTATATAATAAACAAAACAACTTACAGTTTTCTTGGTGAGCAAACGCTGGCCAGCCGTTACCTAAGCTATACACGTATGAAAAATAATAATAATACACATACCAAATGAATTAAAATAATACAATGGTTATAAGAACCAAACAAGTTTTACAATAATAATAAAAATAATACGTTTGAATAATACTGTGGTTATAAGAACCAAATAAAATTAACAAAAATATTGGTAACTACAAGAGTTCCGAGTATATATTATTATAATTGTACCTAATACGCGCGATTATTTTAATTCGATATTACAATTTATATAAGACAAAAAAGCATAAGACCTTTATACGAATTTCAACGGTTATACGATTAAACCACAATTATAATTTTTCTTTTTAAACAAAAAAGACCGTATAAGACGGCGCGGCGGCGTAAAAACGAACGACAACAATTATATTTCCATACGCGAACACACTTACGCGACGACAACGGCACAACGATAAAACAAGGGCGTTGGCCTTTATATAAATAAAATTTACTTAACTGATAATAATAATTATTGCGCGCGTATGCATGTGTGAGCGCGCGTGTGTGTGTAGATTATTGATTGACTTATTCGGCCGCAACATCCTCCCCCCGTTGAAAATTACTATTTTCAACAGGGCTGCTATCAGCGTCAGTTGGCAGCAAACAAAGTTTGACTGCTGGTCTTTTAATTTCACTTCCAGATGATGTCCTGACTGTCACAACTCTTACTACATTGTCACGACCTGGGTGTATTTGGATTATTCGGCCTAATTTCCATTTTGTCGGTGGTAAACAATCTTCTTTAATTATTACTATGTCGTTAACCTCTAGTTGTCGCTTCTTATGAATCCATTTACCACGTATCTGACATTGTGGTAAATATTCATTGTACCATCTTCGCCAGAATAATTGTAAAAGATATTGGATATGTTTCCAACGACGCAAACTACCTGGAGCTTCTTGTAACATGTCAGGATCTGGTGGCAAACATAGAGATCCCCCTACTAAAAAATGCGCTGGCGTAAGTGCTTCTGGTTCATCGGGATTACTACCTATTGGAGTGATCGGCCTAGAATTGAGGCATGCCTCGACCTGACAAATTAAAGTATTTAACTCTGCAAGGGTTAGCTTTATATCGCCCATTACACGTTTTAAATGATATTTAGCACTCTTAACAGCCGCTTCCCATAGCCCACCGAAATGGGGACTCGATGGTGGAATGAATTTCCACTCAATACCTTCTTGAGCCATCACTTCGCCACCCTTTTTGATAATAGAACTTAACTCTCTTTGAGCACCCAAAAAATTAGTTCCGTTATCACTATATATTGTGGAACACCGTCCTCTTCTAGCCATAAAGCGTCTTAAACAAGCTAAAAAGGCATTACTAGTCATATCTTCGACAACTTCCAAATGTACTGCCCTAGACGTAAAACAAACAAACACAGCAATCCATGACTTTTTACCAGTGACTCGTCGAATTCCACTTCGGATGATAAAAGGTCCAGTAAAGTCTACTCCCGTTATTGGAAAAGGCCTTGAAATCTGTACTCGATCCTTTGGAAGTGGAGCCATAATGGGCTCATCAAATCTCGGACTCGCTCGTACACATTTGATACATTTTCGTACAACAGCTCGTGCAGTTTGTCGCCCTAAAAGAGGCCAGTATCTTCGCCTGATTTGAGCTAACAGTGCTTGGGGACCACAATGGAGCATCTGCCGATGAACATTTTCAAAAATGAGACGAGTTACTCTATGATGGGCAGGAAGAACGATTGGATGCTTCTGAGAGTCGGATATGTCTGCATTTTGCAACCGTCCACCAACTAGTAGTATTCCATCTCTCATAAAAGGATATAAAGTCCTTAATTTACTACCACGTGGAACTTCATTACCCCTTTCTAAAGCGTCTATTTCCTTCTGAAAACATTCTGACTGCACTCGTTTTAATATAGTATTTTCGGCCTTTTTTAAATGAGTTACCGTGAGAAAGTTTGGAACTTGGATATTCTTCTTAGCTCTTAGATATTCCACAAATAACGAAAGCCAAGCTATTAAACGTAAAAGCTTGTTCCAATCGGATTTTAAATAAATGATGTCAATACATGATGTTTTTGCCACTAAAGCAAGTTTAATCTTTCGTTTTTCAGGCAAATTTTCGTCCATAAGTATCTCAGTTGACAAATCCCATTTTCTGTCATCATCTACTAACCACCTAGGCCCATACCACCAAGACTCCGATGTACATAGCTCATGAGAGTTTAGTCCTCTTGAGGCTAAATCTGCTGGATTTTCTTCCGTACGTACGTGATGCCATTGGGAAGCCTTGGTTAAGTCCAAAATCTGACTTATACGATTCGCGACATAAGTCTTAAACCGACTGTTCTGAGCATTTAGCCATCCTAAGACAATGGTAGAATCCGTCCAAAACCAAAACGATTCCATATTCATTGACCAAGAGTTGGCTACCTTACCCGCTAGCTCAACCAACAGCAATGCTCCATTAAGTTCCAAGCGAGGAATGGAAGATCCCTTAACAGGAGCCACACGAGTTTTTGAACATAATAATCTTGCATACCATCTTCCATCCCGGCTCTTCGACCGTACATATACGCATGCACCGTAGGCCTCTTGAGAAGCATCACTGAATCCATGGATTTGGAATTCCTCACTTGCTTCTGGCTTAACATTCCTGGGAATTGCAAGCCTTTGAAGTTGTTCCAAATCCCTGCAGAAGTGCACCCATCGGTCTTGTATATCTTGAGTTAATGTACTGTCCCAATCACTCTGCGTGGCCCATATTTGCTGGAGGAAAATTTTACCCTTTAACAGTACCGGAGAAATAAAGCCTAGTGGATCGAAAATTCTGTTCAAATCTGACAATAGCGTTCGCTTTGTATGCTTAGTTCGTATTGGTATTTTGTTAATCGTAAACTGAAACTGATCCTTCATTGGTTGCCACTCCAATCCCAGAGACTTAACTGATTCACCATCTCTCACTTCAAGTGTGAATAACGGGTCTTCAACACGCTTTCCCACGTGACGCAAAACGGCTTCCGAGTTTGAGCACCATTTTCTTAAATGTAGCTTAGCTGAGTCCATAACCGTACCTATATCTTGTTGAAGCTGGTAGCACTCTTCTACAGTATCGGCTCCTGTAATAAGATCGTCCATATAAAAATCGTTACGTATCGCCTCGGCTGCCCTGGGATATTTGTATTTACTCTCTTCCGATAATGCAATTAAACATTGTGTAGCCAGAAATGAAGCTGGGGTTGTTCCATATGTCACAGTCGTAAGATAATAAGTACGTAACGACTCCCAAGGGTTAGCTCTCCATAGTACTCGTTGTAGATCCCAGTCTTCCCTTGCCACTAACACCTGTCGGTACATCTTCTCTACATCAGAAGTTAATGCGTATTGATATTTTCGAAACCGTGTTAATATTGAAAATAAGTTTTCCTGAATAGTTGGTCCGCACATTAATACATCATTAAGTGATAGTCCATTTGATCCTTTCGCAGAAGCATCAAATACAACCCTTACTTTTGTTGTTAAACTTGATGTTTTGATAACCGCATGATGTGGTAAGTACCAGGAGTGCCTAGGAATACTACTTTCTGTTGGTACTTCTTGCATATGGCCTAAATTTATATATTCCGACATAAATTTAGTGTACTCTTCTTTCAAATAACTATCATGGGACAATCGCCTTTCAAGGATAAAAAATCGTGACTTTGCCATTACGAAGGAGCTCCCTAACTCAACGCAATTATCCTTCACTGGTAATCTCACTATAAAACGACCATCATTATTACGAACTGTATGCTGCTGGAAATGCAAGGCTGCTTGTTGTTCTTCTTTGCTTCTCTGGTTAGCTCTTGACGACTGTCCAAAATCAGAATTTATGTTAGTCTTCGTAGCTAACCAATCTTCTTCAATTTCTTGACCAACACTTAATAAACTGACGGTACTCAATTCTCCGGTAACTATCCAACCAAATTTACTATCCTGTAAGAATAATCTATCTATTTCGAGTGAAACTCGCTCAGTTTCTAATAACTCAAAGAAAATACCACATCCCACTAATAAATCGATAGGCCCGGATTGATAGAATCTTGGATCCGCTAAATTGGCTGATAAATTACTCGGAATTGTCAATTTAATCGAAGGTATTGACAGAGACGGCGGTTCATTGACAATAACTGGAAGCACATAGCATGCCATGTTCACACAAAACGTTTTCACTCTAGATTTGACCCTTAACTCTACACACGCACCAGATTGAATCGTACTCGCTCCAATACCACTTATTGGTAACTTCGTAGGCCTTGATGGTAACTGTAACATATTTTTTAGTTTTCTGGAAATAAAATTGACTTGGGAGCCGCTATCTAACACAGCTCGACACTCCCTGTATATACCATTATTATCTCGAACTAATATTAGAGCTGTTGCTAAAAACACATGATTATTTTGGTTGCGAGCAGATAATGATACTGGTTCGGGAGCAACGGAAGTTACTAATAGGGACGCATTTCCCTCGTTGTTATTAGCTCCCCCGTCTTCATTTACTTTATCAATATGAAGCAAAGAATTGTGTTTTCGTTTACATTGCTGGCAAGAGAATTTAGATCTACAGGACTCTGCTGAATGAAAAGGTCCGAGACAATTGAAGCATAGATGAGACCTTCGTACCAGCGACAGACGAGCAGACACTGTTAATTCCTTGAATTTATCACACTGATATAATTTATGATTTGCTGAACAACATACACAAGTTCGTTGGGGCTTTGATTCCACTACTGTTAGTACCTTCTTCGCGCTTGAATTTGCTACTAACTTCTTTGAATTTGAGCCTTTTGCTCCCCCCGTTTCAGGTAACCATGCTTCGGAACTCTCTATTGCAGTACACCGATCTACAAGGAACTTTTCTATTTCCTCATATCTAGGCAATTCAGTACCTTGACAAGATAATTGCCATCCTTGTGCTGTAGTTACATCTAAACGACTAGTGATAATAGTAACCAACCAAGCGTCCCATTGATCAGTGGGTTGGTTTAGCGCCTTAAGTGCAGCCAAGTGAGCACTGATGTGAGAATGTAGACGAATAAGATCAGATGATGTTGCAGTTTCCACGCGTGGGCTGTCAATAAGTGCTCTAATGTGCGACTGTATAACTAAACTTTTATTATCATATCGCCGTTTAAGTCGTTGGATAGCTATATCATAATTGGCATCTGTCATAGGTATAGATTTAACCATATCTAATGCTTGGTCTTTTAAACTTGTGCGCAAATAATAAAATTTTTGTGACTTTGAATAACTATCATCCATATGTACCATTGCGTTGAAACAATCATAAAATGACTCCCATTCCTGAATATTACCATCAAATGTTGGAAATGATATAGGAGCTAATCGAGCATGATTGGGTGCACAAGTTGCACCAATAGACAAATTATGTGATCCTGAACTGATGTTGGATTTCTCCATATTTACTAACTCTTGAATCTGCGATCTTAAATTAAAATATTCGGTTTCAAATATGTTGCGTTCTTCCTCTTCCTGTTCAAACTCGCTTGATAACAACTCTATTTGAGACTGGATATCGTCAAATTTTTTATTAATTTGCGGTAGCTCATCTTGTCGAAACTCTAATAACGAAATAGATTGCTCCCTCGGGTTGAAATCCTTAATAAAATTTCGGATTCGCGTAAGTGAACCCTTTATCACCCCGCGTCTCCTTTTCAAAGTAGTTAATTCCTTCTGCACATCATCAAGCGACATCCTGTGTTTTAATTTAACTCGATTTAAAACGTATTAACTTGACGAATTTCAGAATAATAAATACAAATAAACAACGAAATCTATGATAAAAATAAAAATAAAAATGAAAATAATAAACAGTGAAATTCACAACAAAGCCTTCGTAATAATACAAAAAATACTACAAAAAATAAAAAAAAAATAAAAATATAGATTTCAACGACAGTTAAAGATGTAGAGAGTATAGATCTGACCTATTGCTCTATTCACGATTTAATCTGGTGAGCAATTTGTCAAACCTATACATCACGTCGAGGTCACCAAAATGTACGGGCCGGGAGCATAAAGCGTTATTACGCGCGCCCGGACACCACCAAAAATATAATGCGTGTCGAGAAAAAATAAATAAATAACAACTATTTAAATAGATGACTCCTTTGGTCCAACAATTATAATTAAAATAATAAATAAAAAATCACAATAATAGATAAATACAAATAAATAAACGAATGAACGAATGAATGAATGGCCCTTCTGGCCCAACAAATAATACAATTTTAAATACAAAATACAAATATATAACTTTTAGCTATTAGAGCTATCTATCCTTACGATTTATTGGCAATTAGTGCCAGCAACAATAACCGACTATTAGAGCCTAGGCATGTAATAATTTATATAATAAACAAAACAACTTACAGTTTTCTTGGTGAGCAAACGCTGGCCAGCCGTTACCTAAGCTATACACGTATGAAAAATAATAATAATACACATACCAAATGAATTAAAATAATACAATGGTTATAAGAACCAAACAAGTTTTACAATAATAATAAAAATAATACGTTTGAATAATACTGTGGTTATAAGAACCAAATAAAATTAACAAAAATATTGGTAACTACAAGAGTTCCGAGTATATATTATTATAATTGTACCTAATACGCGCGATTATTTTAATTCGATATTACAATTTATATAAGACAAAAAAGCATAAGACCTTTATACGAATTTCAACGGTTATACGATTAAACCACAATTATAATTTTTCTTTTTAAACAAAAAAGACCGTATAAGACGGCGCGGCGGCGTAAAAACGAACGACAACAATTATATTTCCATACGCGAACACACTTACGCGACGACAACGGCACAACGATAAAACAAGGGCGTTGGCCTTTATATAAATAAAATTTACTTAACTGATAATAATAATTATTGCGCGCGTATGCATGTGTGAGCGCGCGTGTGTGTGTAGATTATTGATTGACTTATTCGGCCGCAACAGATGTCGAGCCGTATAAGAAGGCTAAAAATATAAAAACGTGTGGCGGCGGCACACGGATCACATGAACGCGAGGACACAATATATTCGGTTTCCCGGCGACGTGTCGCCCACGAATAGGTACGCGACAGAGGAGACGTACGTCGAAACGATATTTGCACCTGCTGGACGCGGCGGAGACGGCAGTCCGTCAGAATGGCGGAAAACGTGTGGCGGCAGTGACGTATTGCGCGATGACGAGACGACAACAGGCAATACCTCAAGTAAAAGTTAAAGTACTCGCAAGTACGTTTAAAAATTCTATGCCTTCAAAAATTTATCGTTTAATGGACATCGACATAAATGATCCTGTCTTGAGGATGACCTCTGTCTGTTTTCAATTATTTTAAGTTCAGCTAATTAGTTCTGTGATAGTAGAATTCAATGTACCTACGTAAGACTTATAGGTAACTAGTACCAGTAACTGAATAACATTTATAGTTTATTTGACTTTCAATAATGCAGAAACACCTTAAAATCTACTTTTTGGAGTTTTAAAATGTTAAATACTTATTCTAATAGTGTACATTTTTCAGCAAATTGTAAGTATAATCTAAAACCATAAAATCAATTTAGAAATGGACATAATTAAAATTATAAAATATTAAAAATCCAATACAATGGTTACAACCAATAACAACAATGAAAATCATGTATAGTTTTTGTGTATTCAAATGATATTTTTTCAAAATTTGTATAATTAAACTATTGGTTGTTCGTGATCCTATAAATTCCCTCAATTCTAATACATATATTAACACATTTTTATGAATTCATTTTCCTTCGCTTCATTATTGTATACACGTCGTGATAAAATAACAGTTTGAAACGTTAAAAATATAAATTTTATTTTCTTATGGAGTGGATTGGCTAGAATCACAAATGTTTGGTCCAAAATTTAGATTTAAATACAAGAGTTTTACGTAAATTAACTGAAATAAAGAGAAATTTATATTATCTTAAACTCTTAACATTTCTAAATGATATTTATACCAATAAAATATTTTTATTTTTGTGGTATGAGTAGTTGATTGCTTGGACACAAGTTACTGTAAGTTAAATCCAAATTTCAAATTCGATGATTAGTCTTTGATATAAGTACATAATTTTTTTGTGATATGTTTTGAATAGTTTTGAGTAAGTTTAATCCAAAATTTAAATTCAAAAAATAAAAATTTTGACATTGATCACATAATAAAATGTAGGTGTAATAGTTTAAAATATAATTTTGCTAATTAAGCGGCATTTTCCAAGGTAGCAATTAAAAATTATATTTTCAGAGCTTTAAATTAGTTTAGTATATTAAATGACAAATTTCAGAATTTCTTTTCCTTTTTCAATCGTAAAAACTAATATTTAATATTTTATTTTGTTTTTCATTTATTCAATACATTCATTATACAATTTTATGTAACAATATTAGTATGCGGATCATGGAAGGGATCATTATGTTTGGCGCTACAATTTCCTGCTACATTTGGTCCTTTCATAGCACAGATACCATGTATTCTGTGTTAATACATGTCGTATATAGCGAGTGTTTTAATATAGAACATTACCGTTTCACACCTAGATAAACGTTGGTAACTTCAAGGCGGTGCCTCCAAAAATTCGATGCCAACTTCCCGGGCGGGCCTCCGAAATTTTCTATAATGTTCTGTAATATTATGTTCGATATTGGCGGAGGTTCCGTGTCGAATCGAATGCGATAACGAACGACGGCGGCGGTCGCGATAGAAACTTCGCGAACAATTTGCCCACATCGCCACGCAACACAACACGACGCGACGGGCGGCCGTTGTGCGACAACCGGTGCTCGGGCCTTCAGCCATGTGTCGGACGGCGTCTTCACTCGCGTACACCGAATGTTTTTGGTGCATTGTGACATACTTTTGTGTCCGTGGGACTCTGTTGGTCCTGTTCGCTACTCATCGTTTGTTTTTATGCGGCGGCCATTATACGAGTCGGTCGGCGTCTTCTCTCGCGTAGGTACGCCGAGTATTTTGAGTTGCGTTACGACACACCCGTGTGTCCGTAGGACCGCGCACGTCTTTTTCGTTGTCCGTCTTCGTACGCGGTAGTTATTATACGCATCTGCTGACTGCTTAATTTTCAAGTAACATTTATTCGTGGGATTCATCTTCGTCGTCATCAGTCATTGCCATCGATCCACAGTCTCCTAAAGTCCAATACGACAATCCTAACACGTGACGCTTTTATTATTTATTATTTGTCAATATCATTATTATGATTATTATGTGTTAATCGTATTATTATTATCATTTATACGAGTGTGGAATATTGTTCGCAAACGCGGTAAATCGTAAATATTTATTATCATTCCTTTTGATTTATAAATATTTGAGTACGCGCCAACCCCTTTTGGTCTTCTAGGCAATGGATCCGTGTTAAACAGATTGTGATAATTATTATCATTATATCATTATAAATTATTATTAAACATATATTTATTTTGTACACGTATGTCTTGGATATATAGTTATCGTTCGTAAAATACTGTACTATAAAGTGTCTGCCATTTGCGACTCCTTCAGAAAATATTAATTTTTCTATTCAATAATATTTTCTTGTACCCATTCGTGCCTAATTGTGTAAACACGGAAGCGAGTTATCGGGGTCACCTTTTAGAGAACCCCTTTAGCGACTTAGTGTACATATTATTTTAACATTTAACATGTTCTTATGATATTCGGGTTAAAAATTATACAACTAAGTTATTCATTTATTTTTTTATTCAAATTGCACTTGGTTCTCATACATAAGGAGAATATTTATATTTTTTGACATCTTTCAATATTTTTATACCTTTGTGATAAACTGCTCTTGTTAGAAACTTTTAATTTATTTTTCTTATAGTATAGAATATAAAGAACTTGTTAATTTCTATCCTAAGTTAATAAGTACAACCTTAATTTTAAGTTAAATTTTGTTTTGCAAGTGATAATAAACTACCAATAAAAATTTGCCAATTATATTAGCATTTTCAAATGTCAACAATAAATTAAATTCTATTAGATATACGAGTACAATATAAAAAAATAATTCCCATTCATTAATAAACAAATGATTATGAAATTTTACAAATTGTATGCCATTGTTTTAATTCATATAGATTGACATAAAACCAATAAATAACATTAAGTTTTATAGTTTTATAATGATATATGAGCTATAAAGGTACAGAAAGATAGCGAGCCGAGGGGGTGTTATGAATGTCGCTAAAGTGAATTGCTTGGATAAAACATTTAAGGTGTATTAACTATCATCACTATAAATTCGAAAGCAATGACAAATCATTGTATTCGACAATGCGATGTCGAGCAGAACTTCGGTGTAATATTTTGGGTATATAACAAAACCTAACACTATACATGAATTAAATACGTCAGAACATATAAATCCGATTAATAATCCAAAATTAAAGAAAGTTTTTGAAAATTTGTTTACCATAATATAATATAAAGTTACATATATGATGAATATTTCAACTTCCTATAAACATTAGTTTTAAAATTACGAAGGTATAACGATAAACGATATTGACGAAATGGCGTTTTTGTGTAATCTGTCGGTAATTTTTGAGTTATATTTTTAGACTTTTTTTGAGAAAAACAAAAAATACTTTTTTAATGTATCAACTAGATGCAATTTTCTACCGCAAAACAAACTGTGACTGTAAAGATCGAAGTAATCCTACTTGTAGAAATGTATGTACCTACAGACTGAAAAATAAATAAATAAAAATAAATCATTGTAAAACCAATTCATTCCTCGCACCTGTCAGAGTCTAATAAGGTTTTCAAACATATAAATAATTATTATACTCACCTTCCACCGTTGGAAATTGTAAATACACTGTAAAAAACTACCTATTTGGAAGTTTAAATATTTTAAGTCTTTTTTTATATGTAATGGAATGTATGTATATCACAGTAACTCTAATCTAAATATCAAATTCTAATATGTGATGTTTAAAATAATTTTAATTAGAAAATATTTTCTAAATATAAATTTGCTAAATAAATTAGCATTTTCCATAGTCCATTTATTATTTATTTTCCAATGCTTTAAATTTTCTAAAATCAAAACCCCATATGCAAGTATGCAACAAAAATTTTCTTGTTCTCGAAATTCAGATGTCAAATAAATAATACAAATATCATAAAATTGATTCAGACCGAAAATATCATGATTTATTAGGCATTCAATGATATTATATGCCTAAATAAATGTGAGATTTATTTATTATTTGTGATGCTAAATACACTCAGTTCTGAGACACATATGAATAACTTTTATAATTCATTTGACTTTCAATAAAGTATTATGTATACAAACCTTTTGGAGTTTTAAATATTTTAAATACTTATTCAAATAGTGTACACTTTTCAGCTTTTGGTAAGTATAATCTAAAACTATAAAATGTGTATAATTAATTTTATATTTTTTGTTTGTGATCCTATAAATTCGCTCAATTCTTACACATATTATGACATTTTTTTATGAATACATTTTCCTTCGCCATTCATTATTGTATACAAGTCGTTGTAAATAATGGTTTGAATTTTTAAAAATATAAATTGTATTATCTTGTGTAGTGGATTGGCTAGCATCGCATGGGTTTGGTCCAAAATCTAGATCCACGTACAACAGTTTTACGTAGATTAACTGAAATAAAGAGAAATTTATATTATTTCTTAAACCCTTAACGTTTCTAAATGGTATTTATAACAAGAAAATTATTTTTTGTGGTATAGATGATATGGAACAAGGTAAGTTTAATCCAAAATTCAAATTCAAATAAGAAAATGTTGTCGTTAATATCATAACAACTTATTTATAGTTTTGAAATATAATTTTGATAATTAAATCGACATTTTCAAATGTGTCAAATAAAATATTATATTTTTCAGTGCCATAAATTCGTTTAATTCATTAAATCACAAATTTCTTAGTTTTATTTTCCTGGAAATACAGATGTCAAATATTCCTGTATTAAAATTTTTTTACTATATTTTTATTCTAATTAAAATGGTACAAAACCTGTTTTATTAGAATTCTCCTAGATACTTTCAATCATAAACACGAATAATAATGTGTGTATTCTCAATGATCTAATTTAAATGGAATAAATTCCATCACTTTACTTATTATTAAAAGTGTTCTAATGGTATTTAGTTTAATAGTTATACAACTTATTTGTAACATACTATCAGTGAACCAAGATAATTTTAATATAAATTTTCTACTCTTCCTCACGTAAACTTTATGTGACAAACGTTCCGTTTGGAATATTTAACACTATATAGTAAATATATGTTAACCTTAAAAGTACAAATACTGGCAAAACCTAGGTTTTACCGGTATATTCTAGGTTTCACCGAATTCTGTCGGTCAATGTCTGAATTTCAGACATTTACCGAATGATATCGCCAAAATACAAGATTTATTTATTATTTGTGATGCGAAATAAACTCAGTTTTGAGACACGTATGAATAACATTTATAGTTTATTTGACTTTCAATAATGCAGAAACACCTTAAAATCTACTTTTTTGGAGTTTTAAAAATGTTAAATACTTATTCTAATAGTGTACATTTTTCAGCAAATTGTAAGTATAATCTAAAACCATAAAATCAATTTAGAAATGGACATAATTAAAATTATAAAATATTAAAAAATCCAATACAATGGTTACAACCAATAACAACAATGAAAATCATGTATAGTTTTCTGTGTATTCAAATGATATTTTTTTCAAAATTTGTATAATTAAACTATTGGTTGTTCGTGATCCTATAAATTCCCTCAATTCTAATACATATATTAACACATTTTTTATGAATTCATTTTCCTTCGCCGTTCATTATTGTATACACGTCGTGATAAAATAACAGTTTGAAACGTTAAAAATATAAATTTTATTTTCTTATGGAGTGGATTGGCTAGAATCACAAATGTTTGGTCCAAAATTTAGATTTAAATACAACAGTTTTACGTAAATTAACTGAAATAAAGAGAAATTTATATTATTTCTTAAACTCTTAACATTTCTAAATGATATTTATACCAATAAAATATTTTTTATTTTTGTGGTATGAGTAGTTGATTGCGAGGACTTAAGTTTCTGTAAGTTAAATCCAATTTTCAAATTCGATGTTTAGTCTTTGATATAAGTACATAATTTTTTTTTGTGATATGTTTTGAATAGTTATGAGTAAGTTTAATCCAAAATTTAAATTCAAAAAAATAAAAATTTTGACATTGATCACATAATAAAATATAGGTGTTATAGTTTAAAAATATAATTTTGCTAATTAAGCGGCATTTTCCAAGGTAGCAATTAAAAAATTATATTTTTCAGAGCTTTAAATTAGTTTAGTATATTAAATGACAAATTTCAGAATTTCTTTTCCTTTTTCAATCATAAAAACTAATATTTAATATTTTATTTTGTTTTTCATTTATTCAATACATTCATTATACAATTTTATGTAACAATATTAGTATGCGGATCATGGAAGGGATCATTATGTTTGGCGCTACAATTTCCTGCTACATTTGGTCCTTTCATAGCACAGATACCATGTATTCTGTGTTAATACATGTCGTATATAGCGAGTGTTTTAATATAGAACATTACCGTTTCACACCTAGATAAACGTTGGTAACTTCAAGGCGGTGCCTCCAAAAATTCGATGCCAACTTCCCGGCGGGCCTCCGAAATTTTCTATAATGTTCTGTAATATTATGTTCGATATTGGCGGAGGTTCCGTGTCGAATCGAATGCGATAACGAACGACGGCGGCGGTCGCGATAGAAACTTCGCGAACAATTTGCCCACATCGCCACGCAACACAACACGACGCGACGGGCGGCCGTTGTGCGACAACCGGTGCTCGGGCCTTCAGCCATGTGTCGGACGGCGTCTTCACTCGCGTACACCGAATGTTTTTGGTGCATTGTGACATACTTTTGTGTCCGTGGGACTCTGTTGGTCCTGTTCGCTACTCATCGTTTGTTTTATATGCGGCGGCCATTATACGAGTCGGTCGGCGTCTTCTCGCGTAGGTACGCCGAGTATTTTGAGTTGCGTTACGACACACCTGTGTGTCCGTAGGACCGCGCACGTCTTTTTCGTTGTCCGTCTTCGTACGCGGTAGTTATTATACGCATCTGCTGACTGCTTAATTTTCAAGTAACATTTATTCGTGGGATTCATCTTCGTCGTCATCAGTCATTGCCATCGATCCACAGTCTCCTAAAGTCCAATACGACAATCCTAACACGTGACGCTTTTATTATTTATTATTTGTCAATATCATTATTACGATTATTATGTGTTAATCGTATTATTATTATCATTTATACGAGTGTGGAATATTGTTCGCAAACGCGGTAAATCGTAAATATTTATTATCATTCCCCTTTTGATTTATAAATATTTGAGTACGCGCCAACCCCGCTTTTTGGTCTTCTAGGCAATGGATCCGTGTTAAACAGATTGTGATAATTATTATCATTATATCATTATAAATTATTATTAAACATATATTTATTTTGTACACGTATGTCTTGGATATATAGTTATCGTTCGTAAAATACTGTACTATAAAGTGTCTGCCATTTGCGACTCCTTCAGAAAATATTAATTTTTCTATTCAATAATATTTTCTTGTACCCATTCGTGCCTAATTGTGTAAACACGGAAGCGAGTTATCGGGGTCACCTTTAGAGAACCCTTTAGCGACTTAGTGTACACATTATTTTAACATTTAACATGTTCTTATGATATTCGGGTTAAAAATTATACAACTAAGTTATTCATTTATTTATTTTATTCAAATTGCACTTGGTTCTCATACACATAAGGAGAATATTTATATTTTTGACATCTTTCAATATTTTATAACTTTGTGATAAACTGCTCTCGTTAGAAACTTTTAATTTATTTTTCTTATAGTATAGAATATAAAGAACTTGTTAATTTCTATCCTAAGTTAATAAGTACAACCTTAATTTTAAGTTAAATTTTGTTTTGCAAGTGATAATAAACTACCAATAAAAATTTGCCAATTATATTAGCATTTTCAAATGTCAACAATAAATTAAATTCTATTAGATATACGAGTACAATATAAAAAAATAATTCCCATTCATTAATAAACAAATGATTATGAAATTGTACAAATTGCATGCCATTGTTTTAATTCATATAGATTGACATAAAACCAATAAATAACACTAAGTTTTATAGTTTTATAATGATATATGAGCTATAAAGGTACAGAAAGATAGCGAGCCGAGGGGGTGTTGTGAATGTCGCTAAAGTGAATTGCTTGGATAAAACATATAAGGTGTATTAACTATCATCACTATAAATTCGAAAGCAATGACAAATCATTGTATTCGACAATGCGATGTCGAGCAGAACTTCGGTGTAATATTTTGGATATATAACAAAACCTAACACTATACATGAATTAAATACGTCAAAACATATAAATCCGATAAATAATCCAAAAGTAAAGAAAGTTTTTGAAAATTTGTTTACCATAACATAATATAAAGTTACATATATGATGAATATTTCAACTTTCTATACACATTAGCTTCAAAATTACGAAGGTTTAAAGACAAACGATATTAAAGAAATAGCGTTTTTGCCTTTTTTGTGTAATCTGTCAGTATTTTTTGAGTTATATTTTTAGGCTTTTTTTGAGAAAAACAAAAAATACTTTTTTAATGTATCAACTAGATGCAATTTTCTACCGCAAAACAAACTGTGACTGTAAAGATCGAAGTAATCCTACTTGTAGAAATGTATGTACCTACAGACTGAAAAATAAATAAATAAAAATAAATCATTGTAAAACCAATTCATTCCTCGCACCTGTCAGAGTCTAATAAGGTTTTCAAACATATAAATAATTATTATACTCACCTTCTACCGTTGGAAATTGTAAATACACTGTAAAAGACTACCTATTTGAAAGTTTAAATATTTTAAGTCTTTTTTTATATGTAATGGAATGTATGTATGTATCTAAATATCAAATTCAAATATGCGATGTTTGAAATAATTTTAATTAGAAAATATTTTCTAAATATAAATTTGCTAAATAAATTAGCATTCCCCATAGTCCATTTCTTATTAATTTTTCAATGCTTTCAAATTTTCTAAAATCAAAACCCCATATGCAACAAAAATTTTCTTGTCCTCGAAATTCAGATGTCAAATAAATAATACAAATATCATAAAATTTTTTTAAACCGAAAATATCATGATATATGAGGCATTTAATGATATTATATGTCTAAATAAATATAAGATTTATGTATAATTTGTGATGCTTAATAAACTTAGTTCTGAAACACATATAAATAACTTTTATAATTCATTAGACTTTTAATAAAGTATATTGTATACACACCTTTTGGAGTTTTAAATATTTTAAATACTTATTCAAACTGTGTACACTTTTCAGCATCTGGTAAGTGTAATTTGAAACTATAAAATGTGTATAATTAATTTAATATTGGTTGTTTGTGATCCTATAAATTCGTTCAATTCTTACACATATTAGGATATTTTGTATGAATTTATTTTCCTTCACCATTCATTATTGTGTACAAGTTGTTGTAAATAATATTTTGAAACTTGAAAAATATAAATTTTATTATCTTGTGGAGTGGATTGACTAAAATCGCATGGGTTCGGTTACAAATCTAGATCCACTTACAACAGTTTTACGTAAATTAACTGAAATAAAGAGACATTTATATTATTTCTTAAACGCCTAACGTTTCTAAATGATATTTATAACAAAAAATTATTTTTTGTGTTATAGGAGACATGGTACAAAGTGAGTTTAATTCAAAATTCAAATTCAAATAAGAAAATTTTGTCGTTAATATCATAATAACTTATTTATAGTTTCAAAGTATAATTTTGCTAATTGAATGGACATTTTTAAATGTATTAAATAAAATACCTATTATATTTTCAGTGCGTTAAATTCGTTTAATACATTAAATCACATATTTCTTAGTTTTATTTTCCTGGAAATACTGATGTCAAATATTCCTGTATTGAAATTATTTTACTATATTTTTATTCTAATTAAATTGGAATAAACCCGGTTTTATTAGAATTCTCCTAGATGTTTTCAATCATGAACATGAGTAATAATACGTGTATTCGCAATAATCTAATTTAAATTGAATAAATTCCATCACTTTACTTATTATTAAAAGCGTTCTAATGGTATTTAGTTTAAAAGTTATACAACTTATTTGTATCTTACTATCAGTGAACCAATATTCTTTCAGTTTTAATACACATAAAGATAACTTTAATATAAATGTTCTACTCTTCCTCACGTAAACTTTATGTGACAATCTGGCCGTTTGGAATATTTAACACTATATAGTAAATATATGTTAACCTTAAAAGTACAAATACTGGCAAAACCTAGGTTTTACCGGTATATTCTAGGTTTCACCGAATTCTGTCGTTAAATGTCTGAATTTCAGACATTTACCGAATGATATCGCCATATTGGTAAAACCTAGGATAGACAAAGTTTGGTTAAACCCCGAATGATTTTTGTCGCTCGGACTTTTACAAACGAGATTTGATATATCCTAGGATGAACAATCGGTATTAGCAGAGTTCGAAATTGTTTACCAATTGTGTAATCTATTTTTCCTTGTTTTATACTCGTATATAGTTATTAATTACACTTAAAATAATAATTTTTATTGTTTATATGTATATTATAGGTACAATATTATAGATACACGCATTTATATATTTGCAGTAATATATAAGAATAATATAAAACTATGTAAAACAAAGCATATCATTGTTTTGATTGTTTACTTGGACATAAAAGTAGCAATGTAAATAAAACATCTTGACATTCATTGCGATTTAAAATTTAAATCATATTTTCAACAGTTTTTCACAGATTTACAAAATGATAAAAAAATGTATTGATACTTGGACAGGATTTATTTATTATTTGTGATGCTAAATACACACAGTTCTGAGACACATATGAATAACTTTTATAATTCATTTGACTTTCAATAAAGTATATTGTATACACACCTTTTAGAGTTTTAAATATTTTAAATACTTATTCAAATAGTGTACACTTTTCAGCTCTTGGTAAGTATAATCTAAAACTATAAAATGTGTATAATTAATTTAATATTGTTTGTTTGTGATCCTATAAATTCGCTCAATTCTTACACATATTAGGACATTTTTTTATAAATACATTTTCCTTCGCCATTCATTATTGTATACAAGTCGTAAATAATAGTGTGAATTTTTAAAAATATAAATTGTATTATCTTGTGTAGTGGATTGGCTAGCATCGCATGGGTTTGGTCCAAAATCTAGATCCACGTACAACAGTTTTACGTAGATTAATTAAAATAAAGAGAAATTTACATTATTTCTTAAAACCTTAACGTTTTTAAATAATGTTTATGCCGATAAAATGTTTTTATTTTTTGTGGTATAGATGTTATGGAACAAGGTAAGTTCAATACAAAATTCAAATTCAAATAAGAAAATGTTGTCGTTAATATCATAACAACTTATTTATAGTTTTGAAATATAATTTTGATAATTAAATCGACATTTTCAAATGTGTCAAATAAAATATTATATTTTTCAGTGCCATAAATTCGTTTAATTCATTAAATCACAAATTTCTTAGTTTTATTTTCCTGGAAATACAGATGTCAAATATTCCTGTATTAAAATTTTTTTACTATATTTTTATTCTAATTAAAATGGTACAAAACCTGTTTTATTAGAATTCTCCTAGATACTTTCAATCATAAACACGAATAATAATGTGTGTATTCTCAATGATCTAATTTAAATGGAATAAATTCCATCACTTTACTTATTATTAAAAGTGTTCTAATGGTATTTAGTTTAATAGTTATACAACTTATTTGTAACATACTATCAGTGAACCAAGATAATTTTAATATAAATTTTCTACTCTTCCTCACGTAAACTTTATGTGACAATCGTTCCGTTTGGAATATTTAACACTATATAGTAAATATATGTTAACCTTAAAAGTACAAATACTGGCAAAACCTAGGTTTTACCGGTATATTCTAGGTTTCACCGAATTCTGTCGGTAAATGTCTGAAATTCAGACATTTACCGAATGATATCGCCATATTGGTAAAACCTAGAATAGACAAAGTTTGGTCAAACCCCGAATAATTTTTGTCGCTCGGACTTTTACAAACGAGATTTGATATATCCTAGGATGAACAATCGGTATTAGTAGAGTTCGAAAGTGTTTACCAATTGTGTAATCTATTTTTCCTTGTTTTATACTCGTATATAGTTATTAATTACACTTAAAATAATAATTTTTATTGTTTATATGTATATTATAGGTACAATATTATAGATATACGCATTTATATATTTGCAGCAATATATAAGAATAATATAAAACTATGTAAAACAAAGCATATCATTGTTTTGATTGTTTACTTGGACATAAAAGTAGCAATGTAAATAAAACATCTTGACATTCATTGCGATTTAAAATTTAAATCATATTTCCAACAGTTTTCACAGATTTACAAAATGATAAAAAATGTATTGATACTTGGACAGGAGCCGCCGCCAGGTCTCAGCCGGTGGTCGGTGTTGCTGCGTTGTGACTCAACGAACACGCCACGTCCCCCGTCCGTGTACTACACTTTTTTTTTCGCACTTTTTTCTTTTTTCCGACTTTCCGTCGTTTTTTTCGATTATTTAATTTATTCTTGTTATTATTCGAGTGTAATAATGTAATTGTTTTTATTTCTGTTGTTATATACGTATTGAGAAAATATATTTTATTACGTACGTGCGGTCTCCGGCCGCCGTGGCAGTTTTTTGTTTTTTTTTGCATTTTTTTTCGGACTTTTTTTCTATTTTTTTCTTTATTTATTCGTATTATTATCATTAGGAATGTCGTGGCGGTCCGCGGTCGTCGCTCGCTCGGCTTCCCCGCGCTTTTTTCCGTTTTTTTTTGCATTATTTTATTTTTCGGACTTTTTCTATTTTTTCTTTATTTATTATTCGTATTATTACTATTATACTATTATCGTTATTATTATTCTTATTTATTATTCATACGTTTTACGTATTACGCGATTGGTTTATTGTACAGTGTACAGAATACAACACCGCGGTACCGACATCTTCTTCCTGCCCTTTTATTTATTTATATATAATAAATATGATATGCGTATAGCTGTCGTTGTCGGATTATTAAAATTATTAATAAAATATTGATAACTATATATTGACGCGTCGATGGTGTAAGACACGCCGTTTTGTTCTTTTTTCGGAAGTTTCCTATTATTATTATTATTATTATTGTTATTATTATTGTTATTGTTATTGTTATTATTATTGTTATTGTTATTGTTATTGTTATTGTTATTATTATTATTATTGTTATTGTTATTGTTATTGCTATTATTATTGTTGTTATTGTTATTGTTATTATTATTGTTGTTATTGTTATTGTTATTGTTATTGTTATTATTATTATTGTTATTATTATTATTGTTGTTATTGTTATTATTATTATTATTATTGTTATTATTGTTATTATTGTTATTATTATTATTATTATTATTATTATTATTATTATTATTACTAGCTGACCCGACAGACTTCGTCCTGTCAAAAGATTTGTAATGTGGCAGTTTTGTGCCTACGTATTTTAAAATATTCTCCTGAACAGAACCGTCACCCTGGTGATAGGCGTTGAAAAAAAATAATTAAATAAAACATATATAATGATTTAAAAGTAAGTAATCGCTTTATTGTTAATCATGTGAATCATAATTATTATTATTATCATTGTAGTGCTTTGTGGTATACGATGTTTTTGTTTGATTACCTGGCGCATAGATAAACAAATCTGATGGTTTTCCAACACGGGAACAGGCAACATACAATTGACCATGTGAGAAACATGGGTTTCTAGATTAATACCACAAACACTTAATGATTGCCCCTGGGACTTGTTTATAGTCATAGCAAAAGCAAGACGCACTGGAAACTGTAGTCGTTTAAACTCAAATGGCACATCAGTCTGAATCATTGGGATGCGCGGTATGAGAACATCTTCTCCTTTATACTTTCCTTTGAGTATAGTTGCTTCTATCACATTGTAATTTTTTATCGCTAACCGTGTACCGTTGCAAAGACGCGGTTGGTTGATATTCGCAACATTATAACCACCGATCCAACCTTTAATTGAAGATTGTGAGGTGGCAATCCAACAAATCCAGCGAGTTTAAAAATTCCGGTGGATAGTTGACTACATCATCTTGATTAGTAGCCGAATCAACTGATTTATATATCCTCAATTCGCCTGTAATTTGTTCTTGAATTTTGAAATTTAATTCATTTACATCTATGTTTTTGCAGCCAGTATAGCTCGTTCGCTCAACCAATCATGGTTTCTGTAATTTTGAAAACATCTGGAAACACCTTCTGAATAAGTTCATCTTTTGATCGAGTTAACTGACAAAACTTTGAGGAAAGTTAATGCAGCCAGTCAACATGTCTATAGAAATTTGCCATTACCAATGTCAATGAGTTGTTTAGAGAATATGTTTCCAGATTGGTCATTTGCAACTCGACACGCATATTCTTGCTTAAATGAAGTACTGACATGTTTCCACAAACTGGAGGACTTTAGACATGCATTGAGTTCATCAGCTGGCGTTGATCGTGGAATCACCGGCAATGTTTGACGAAAATCTCCTGCTAATAAAATCATTGCACCACCAAATCGGTTATTATTGTCCGTAGATCTTTTAAGGTTCTGTCCAAAGCCTCCAAAGATTTTTTATGTGCCATCGTGCATTCATCCCAAACAATCAATTTACATTGCTGCAAACCTTTGCCAATAATTATTATTATTATTATTATTATTATTATTATTATTATTATTATTATTATTATTATTATTATTATTATTATTATTATTATTATTATTATTATTATTATTATTATTATTATTATTATTATTATTATTATTATTATTATTATTATTATTATTATTATTATTATTATTATTATTATTATTATTATTATTATTATTATTATTATTATTATTATTATTATTATTATTATTATTATTATTATTATTATTATTATTATTATTATTATTATTATTATTATTATTATTATTATTATTATTATTTTATTATTTATACATGTTGACGACCTGAGAATCCCTGTAGCCGTTGTTTCCTCCACTGCCGAATCTTGGCCTCCGAAAACCATGACTATTCCTCAGATCAATTACGCTCACACTAGCCATTATTACATACTAGGGATAAAAAATCAGGAGGTTTTCCGTTGCCTTCCTGATCCTAACGTCGATGACCACACTATTTTTATCGTTCGCCTTTAAGTTTAAATAGTCAACCTCAGGACGATAGGGTGTCCCTGAACTACTGGATTCGTACGCCTGGTTCTTTACCCCAGTGGTAGCTCGGGGTTCCGGCGTCGCTACTTCCGTTGCTTTACATGTATCCTGTGTGGAAATAAACATAACAAATATTATAAAATTGTTTCAAACCGAAAAAACATCATCATTTATTAGGCTTTTAATGATATTTTCCAAAATAAATACAAGATTTATTTATTATTTGTGATGCGAAATAAACTCAGTTTTGAGACACGTATGAATAACATTTATAGTTTATTTGACTTTCAATAATGCAGAAACACCTTAAAATCTACTTTTTTGGAGTTTTAAAAATGTTAAATACTTATTCTAATAGTGTACATTTTTCAGCAAATTGTAAGTATAATCTAAAACCATAAAATCAATTTAGAAATGGACATAATTAAAATTATAAAATATTAAAAAATCCAATACAATGGTTACAACCAATAACAACAATGAAAATCATGTATAGTTTTCTGTGTATTCAAATGATATTTTTTTCAAAATTTGTATAATTAAACTATTGGTTGTTCGTGATCCTATAAATTCCCTCAATTCTAATACATATATTAACACATTTTTATGAATTCATTTTCCTTCGCTTCATTATTGTATACACGTCGTGATAAAATAACAGTTTGAAACGTTAAAAATATAAATTTTATTTTCTTATGGAGTGGATTGGCTAGAATCACAAATGTTTGGTCCAAAATTTAGATTTAAATACAAGAGTTTTACGTAAATTAACTGAAATAAAGAGAAATTTATATTATCTTAAACTCTTAACATTTCTAAATGATATTTATACCAATAAAATATTTTTATTTTTGTGGTATGAGTAGTTGATTGCTTGGACACAAGTTACTGTAAGTTAAATCCAAATTTCAAATTCGATGATTAGTCTTTGATATAAGTACATAATTTTTTTGTGATATGTTTTGAATAGTTTTGAGTAAGTTTAATCCAAAATTTAAATTCAAAAAATAAAAATTTTGACATTGATCACATAATAAAATGTAGGTGTAATAGTTTAAAATATAATTTTGCTAATTAAGCGGCATTTTCCAAGGTAGCAATTAAAAATTATATTTTCAGAGCTTTAAATTAGTTTAGTATATTAAATGACAAATTTCAGAATTTCTTTTCCTTTTTCAATCGTAAAAACTAATATTTAATATTTTATTTTGTTTTTCATTTATTCAATACATTCATTATACAATTTTATGTAACAATATTAGTATGCGGATCATGGAAGGGATCATTATGTTTGGCGCTACAATTTCCTGCTACATTTGGTCCTTTCATAGCACAGATACCATGTATTCTGTGTTAATACATGTCGTATATAGCGAGTGTTTTAATATAGAACATTACCGTTTCACACCTAGATAAACGTTGGTAACTTCAAGGCGGTGCCTCCAAAAATTCGATGCCAACTTCCCGGGCGGGCCTCCGAAATTTTCTATAATGTTCTGTAATATTATGTTCGATATTGGCGGAGGTTCCGTGTCGAATCGAATGCGATAACGAACGACGGCGGCGGTCGCGATAGAAACTTCGCGAACAATTTGCCCACATCGCCACGCAACACAACACGACGCGACGGGCGGCCGTTGTGCGACAACCGGTGCTCGGGCCTTCAGCCATGTGTCGGACGGCGTCTTCACTCGCGTACACCGAATGTTTTTGGTGCATTGTGACATACTTTTGTGTCCGTGGGACTCTGTTGGTCCTGTTCGCTACTCATCGTTTGTTTTTATGCGGCGGCCATTATACGAGTCGGTCGGCGTCTTCTCTCGCGTAGGTACGCCGAGTATTTTGAGTTGCGTTACGACACACCCGTGTGTCCGTAGGACCGCGCACGTCTTTTTCGTTGTCCGTCTTCGTACGCGGTAGTTATTATACGCATCTGCTGACTGCTTAATTTTCAAGTAACATTTATTCGTGGGATTCATCTTCGTCGTCATCAGTCATTGCCATCGATCCACAGTCTCCTAAAGTCCAATACGACAATCCTAACACGTGACGCTTTTATTATTTATTATTTGTCAATATCATTATTATGATTATTATGTGTTAATCGTATTATTATTATCATTTATACGAGTGTGGAATATTGTTCGCAAACGCGGTAAATCGTAAATATTTATTATCATTCCTTTTGATTTATAAATATTTGAGTACGCGCCAACCCCTTTTGGTCTTCTAGGCAATGGATCCGTGTTAAACAGATTGTGATAATTATTATCATTATATCATTATAAATTATTATTAAACATATATTTATTTTGTACACGTATGTCTTGGATATATAGTTATCGTTCGTAAAATACTGTACTATAAAGTGTCTGCCATTTGCGACTCCTTCAGAAAATATTAATTTTTCTATTCAATAATATTTTCTTGTACCCATTCGTGCCTAATTGTGTAAACACGGAAGCGAGTTATCGGGGTCACCTTTTAGAGAACCCCTTTAGCGACTTAGTGTACATATTATTTTAACATTTAACATGTTCTTATGATATTCGGGTTAAAAATTATACAACTAAGTTATTCATTTATTTTTTTATTCAAATTGCACTTGGTTCTCATACATAAGGAGAATATTTATATTTTTTGACATCTTTCAATATTTTTATACCTTTGTGATAAACTGCTCTTGTTAGAAACTTTTAATTTATTTTTCTTATAGTATAGAATATAAAGAACTTGTTAATTTCTATCCTAAGTTAATAAGTACAACCTTAATTTTAAGTTAAATTTTGTTTTGCAAGTGATAATAAACTACCAATAAAAATTTGCCAATTATATTAGCATTTTCAAATGTCAACAATAAATTAAATTCTATTAGATATACGAGTACAATATAAAAAAATAATTCCCATTCATTAATAAACAAATGATTATGAAATTTTACAAATTGTATGCCATTGTTTTAATTCATATAGATTGACATAAAACCAATAAATAACATTAAGTTTTATAGTTTTATAATGATATATGAGCTATAAAGGTACAGAAAGATAGCGAGCCGAGGGGGTGTTATGAATGTCGCTAAAGTGAATTGCTTGGATAAAACATTTAAGGTGTATTAACTATCATCACTATAAATTCGAAAGCAATGACAAATCATTGTATTCGACAATGCGATGTCGAGCAGAACTTCGGTGTAATATTTTGGGTATATAACAAAACCTAACACTATACATGAATTAAATACGTCAGAACATATAAATCCGATTAATAATCCAAAATTAAAGAAAGTTTTTGAAAATTTGTTTACCATAATATAATATAAAGTTACATATATGATGAATATTTCAACTTCCTATAAACATTAGTTTTAAAATTACGAAGGTATAACGATAAACGATATTGACGAAATGGCGTTTTTGTGTAATCTGTCGGTAATTTTTGAGTTATATTTTTAGACTTTTTTTGAGAAAAACAAAAAATACTTTTTTAATGTATCAACTAGATGCAATTTTCTACCGCAAAACAAACTGTGACTGTAAAGATCGAAGTAATCCTACTTGTAGAAATGTATGTACCTACAGACTGAAAAATAAATAAATAAAAATAAATCATTGTAAAACCAATTCATTCCTCGCACCTGTCAGAGTCTAATAAGGTTTTCAAACATATAAATAATTATTATACTCACCTTCCACCGTTGGAAATTGTAAATACACTGTAAAAAACTACCTATTTGGAAGTTTAAATATTTTAAGTCTTTTTTTATATGTAATGGAATGTATGTATATCACAGTAACTCTAATCTAAATATCAAATTCTAATATGTGATGTTTAAAATAATTTTAATTAGAAAATATTTTCTAAATATAAATTTGCTAAATAAATTAGCATTTTCCATAGTCCATTTATTATTTATTTTCCAATGCTTTAAATTTTTCTAAAATCAAAACCCCATATGCAAGTATGCAACAAAAATTTTCTTGTTCTCGAAATTCAGATGTCAAATAAATAATACAAATATCATAAAATTGATTCAGACCGAAAATATCATGATTTATTAGGCATTCAATGATATTATATGCCTAAATAAATGTGAGATTTATTTATTATTTTGATGCTAAATACACTCAGTTCTGAGACACATATGAATAACTTTTATAATTCATTTGACTTTCAATAAAGTATATGTATACAAACCTTTTGGAGTTTTAAATATTTTAAATACTTATTCAAATAGTGTACACTTTTCAGCTTTTGGTAAGTATAATCTAAAACTATAAAATGTGTATAATTAATTTTATATTTTTGTTTGTGATCCTATAAATTCGCTCAATTCTTACACATATTATGACATTTTTTTATGAATACATTTTCCTTCGCCATTCATTATTGTATACAAGTCGTTGTAAATAATAGTTTGAATTTTTAAAAATATAAATTGTATTATCTTGTGTAGTGGATTGGCTAGCATCGCATGGGTTTGGTCCAAAATCTAGATCCACGTACAACAGTTTTACGTAGATTAACTGAAATAAAGAGAAATTTATATTATTTCTTAAACCCTTAACGTTTCTAAATGGTATTTATAACAAGAAAATTATTTTTTGTGGTATAGATGATATGGAACAAGGTAAGTTTAATCCAAAATTCAAATTCAAATAAGAAAATGTTGTCGTTAATATCATAACAACTTATTTATAGTTTTGAAATATAATTTTGATAATTAAATCGACATTTTCAAATGTGTCAAATAAAATATTATATTTTTCAGTGCCATAAATTCGTTTAATTCATTAAATCACAAATTTCTTAGTTTTATTTTCCTGGAAATACAGATGTCAAATATTCCTGTATTAAAATTTTTTTACTATATTTTTATTCTAATTAAAATGGTACAAAACCTGTTTTATTAGAATTCTCCTAGATACTTTCAATCATAAACACGAATAATAATGTGTGTATTCTCAATGATCTAATTTAAATGGAATAAATTCCATCACTTTACTTATTATTAAAAGTGTTCTAATGGTATTTAGTTTAATAGTTATACAACTTATTTGTAACATACTATCAGTGAACCAAGATAATTTTAATATAAATTTTCTACTCTTCCTCACGTAAACTTTATGTGACAAACGTTCCGTTTGGAATATTTAACACTATATAGTAAATATATGTTAACCTTAAAAGTACAAATACTGGCAAAACCTAGGTTTTACCGGTATATTCTAGGTTTCACTGAATTCTGTCGGTAAATGTCTGAATTTCAGACATTTACCGAATGATATCGCCATATTGGTAAAACCTAGGATAGACAAAGTTTGGTCAAACCCGAATGATTTTTGTCGCTCGGACTTTTACAAACGAGATTTGATATATCCTAGGATGAACAATCGGTATTAGCAGAGTTCGAAATTGTTTACCAATTGTGTAATCTATTTTCCTTGTTTTATACTCGTATATAGTTATTAATTACACTTAAAATAATAATTTTTTTGTGTTTATATGTATATAGGTACAATATTATAGATACACGCATTTATATATTTGCAGTAATATATAAGAATAATATAAAACTATGTAAAACAAAGCATATCATTGTTTTGATTGTTTACTTGGACATAAAAGTAGCAATGTAAAATAAAACATCTTGACATTCATTGCGATTTAAAATTTAAATTATATTTCCAACAGTTTTCACAGATTTACAAAATGATAAAAAATGTATTGATACTTGGACAGGATTTATTTATTATTTGTGATGCTAAATACACTCAGTTCTGAGACACATATAAATAACTTTTTAATTCTTTTGACTTTCAATAAAGTATATTGTATACACACCTTTTGGAGTTTTAAATATTTTAAATACTTATTCTAATAGTGTACATTTTTCAGCAAATTTTAAGTATAATCTAAAACCATAAAATCAATTTAGAAATGGACATAATTAAAATTATAAAATATTAAAAATCCAATACAATGGTTACAACCAATAACAACAATGAAAATCATGTATAGTTTTTGTGTATTCAAATGATATTTTTCAAAATTTGTATAATTAAACTATTGGTTGTTCGTGATCCTATAAATCCCTCAATTCTAATACATATATTAACACATTTTTATGAATTCATTTTCCTTCGCCGTTCATTATTGTATACACGTCGTGATAAAATAACAGTTTGAAACGTTAAAATATAAATTTTATTTTCTTATGGAGTGGATTGGCTAGAATCACAAATGTTTGGTCCAAAATTTAGATTTAAATACAAGAGTTTTACGTAAATTAACTGAAATAAAGAGAAATTTATATTATTTCTTAAACTCTTTTTCTAAATGATATTTATACCAATAAAATATTTTTATTTTTGTGGTATGAGTAGTTGATTTCTTGGACACAAGTTACTGTAAGTTAAATCAAATTTCAAATTCGATGATTAGTCTTTGATATAAGTACATAATTTTTTTTTGATATATTTTTGAATAGTTTGAGTAAGTTTAATCCAAAATTTAAATTCAAAAAATAAAAATTTTGACATTGATCACATAATAAAATATAGGTGTTATAGTTTAAAAATATAATTTTGCTAATTAAGCGGCATTTTCCGAGGTAGCAATTAAAAATTATATTTTCAGAGCTTTAAATTAGTTTAGTATATTAAATGACAAATTTCAGAATTTCTTTTCCTTTTTCAATCATAAAAACTAATATTTAATATTTTATTTTGTTTTTCATTTATTCAATACATTCATTATACAATTTTATGTAACAATATTAGTATGCGGATCATGGAAGGGATCATTATGTTTGGCGCTACAATTTCCTGCTACATTTGGTCCTTTCATAGCACAGATACCATGTATTCTGTGTTAATACATGTCGTATATAGTGAGTGTTTTAATATAGAACATTACCGTTTCACACCTAGATAAACGTTGGTAACTTCAAGGCGGTGCCTCCAAAAATTCGATGCCAACTTCGGGCGGGCCTCCGAATTTTCTATAATGTTCTGTAATATTATGTTCGATATTGGCGGAGGTTCCGTGTCGAATCGAATGCGATAACGAACGACGGCGGCGGTCGCGATAGAAACTTCGCGAACAATTTGCCCACATCGCCACGCAACACAACACGACGCGACGGGCGGCCGTTGTGCGACAACCGGTGCTCGGGCCTTCAGCCATGTGTCGGACGGCGTCTTCACTCGCGTACTCGAATGTTTTGGTGCATTGTGACATACTTTTGTGTCCGTGGGACTCTGTTGGTCCTGTTCGCTACTCATCGTTTGTTTTATATGCGGCCATTATACGAGTCGGTCGGCGTCTTCTCTCGCGTAGGTACGCCGAGTATTTTGAGTTGCGTTACGACACACCTGTGTCCGTAGGACCGCGCACGTCTTTTCGTTGTCCGTCTTCGTACGCGGTAGTTATTATACGCATCTGCTGACTGCTTAATTTTCAAGTAACATTTATTCGTGGATTCATCTTCGTCGTCATCAGTCATTGCCATCGATCCACAGTCTCCTAAAGTCCAATACGACAATCCTAACACGTGACGTTTTATTATTTATTATTTGTCAATATCATTATTATTATTATGTGTTAATCGTATTATTATTATCATTTATACGAGTGTGGAATATTGTTCGCAAACGCGGTAAATCGTAAATATTTATTATCATTCCCTTTTGATTTATAAATATTTGAGTACGCGCCAACCCGCTTTTTGGTCTTCTAGGCAATGGATCCGTGTTAAACAGATTGTGATAATTATTATCATTATATCATTATAAATTATTATTAAACATATATTTATTTTGTACACGTATGTCTTGGATATATAGTTATCGTTCGTAAAATACTGTACTATAAAGTGTCTGCCATTTGCGACTCCTTCAGAAAATAATTTTTCTATTCAATAATATTTTCTTGTACCCATTCGTGCCTAATTGTGTAAACACGGAAGCGAGTTATCGGGGTCACCTTTTAGAGAACCCCTTTAGCGACTTAGTGTACACATTATTTTAACATTTAACATGTTCTTATGATATTCGGGTTAAAAATTATACAACTAAGTTATTCATTTATTTATTTTATTCAAATTGCACTTGGTTCTCATACACATAAGGAGAATATTTATATTTTTTTGACATCTTTCAATATTTTTATAACTTTGTGATAAACTGCTCTCGTTAGAAACTTTTAATTTATTTTTCTTATAGTATAGAATATAAAGAACTTGTTAATTTCTATCCTAAGTTAATAAGTACAACCTTAATTTTAAGTTAAATTTTGTTTTGCAAGTGATAATAAACTACCAATAAAATTTGCCAATTATATTAGCATTTTCAAATGTCAACAATAAATTAAATTCTATTAGATATACAGTACAATATAAAAAATAATTCCCATTCATTAATAAACAAATGATTATGAAATTTTACAAATTGTATGCCATTGTTTTAATTCATATAGATTGACATAAAACCAATAAATAACATTAAGTTTTATAGTTTTATAATGATATATGAGCTATAAAGGTACAGAAAGATAGCGAGCCGAGGGGGTGTTATGAATGTCGCTAAAGTGAATTGCTTGGATAAAACATTTAAGGTGTATTAACTATCATCACTATAAATTCGAAAGCAATGACAAATCATTGTATTCGACAATGCGATGTCGAGCAGAACTTCGGTGTAATATTTTGGATATATAACAAAACCTAACACTATACATGAATTAAATACGTCAAAACATATAAATCCGATAAATAATCCAAAAGTAAAGAAAGTTTTTGAAAATTTGTTTACCATAACATAATATAAAGTTACATATATGATGAATATTTCAACTTTCTATACACATTAGCTTCAAAATTACGAAGGTTTAAAGACAAACGATATTAAAGAAATAGCGTTTTTGCCTTTTTTGTGTAATCTGTCAGTATTTTTTGAGTTATATTTTTAGGCTTTTTTTGAGAAAAACAAAAAATACTTTTTTAATGTATCAACTAGATGCAATTTTCTACCGCAAAACAAACTGTGACTGTAAAGATCGAAGTAATCCTACTTGTAGAAATGTATGTACCTACAGACTGAAAAATAAATAAATAAAATAAATCATTGTAAAACCAATTCATTCCTCGCACCTGTCAGAGTCTAATAAGGTTTTCAAACATATAAATAATTATTATACTCACCTTCTACCGTTGGAAATTGTAAATACACTGTAAAGACTACCTATTTGAAAGTTTAAATATTTTAAGTCTTTTTTATATGTAATGGAATGTATGTATGTATCTAAATATCAAATTCAAATATGCGATGTTTGAAATAATTTTAATTAGAAAATATTTTCTAAATATAAATTTGCTAAATAAATTAGCATTCCCTATAGTCCATTTCTTATTTATTTTCAATGCTTTAAATTTTCTAAAATCAAAACCCCATATGCAACAAAAATTTTCTTGTCCTCGAAATTCAGATGTCAAATAAATAATACAAATATCATAAAATTTTTTTAAACCGAAAATATCATGATATATAAGGCATTTAATGATATTATATGTCTAAATAAATATAAGATTTATGTATAATTTGTGATGCTTAATAAACTTAGTTCTGAAACACATATAAATAACTTTTATAATTCATTAGACTTTTAATAAAGTATATTGTATACACACCTTTTGGAGTTTTAAATATTTTAAATACTTATTCAAACTGTGTACACTTTTCAGCACCTGGTAAGTGTAATTTGAAACTATAAAATGTGTATAATTAATTTAATATTGGTTGTTTGTGATCCTATAAATTCGTTCAATTCTTACACATATTAGATATTTTGTATGAATTTATTTTCCTTCACCATTCATTATTGTGTACAAGTTGTTGTGTAATATTTTGAAACTTGAAAAATATAAATTTTATTATCTTGTGGAGTGGATTGACTAAAAACGCATGGGTTCGGTTCAAAATCTAGATCCACTTACAACAGTTTTACGTAAATTAACTGAAATAAAGAGACATTTATATTATTTCTTAAACGCCTAACGTTTCTAAATGATATTTATAACAAAAATTATTTTTGTGTTATAGGAGAACAAAGTGAGTTTAATTCAAAATTCAAATTCAAATAAGAAAATTTTGTCGTTAATATCATAATAACTTATTTATAGTTTCAAAGTATAATTTTGCTAATTGAATGGACATTTTAAATGTATTAAATAAAATATCTATTATATTTTCAGTGCGTTAAATTCGTTTAATACATTAAATCACATATTTCTTAGTTTTATTTTCCTGGAAATACTGATGTCAAATATTCCTGTATTGAAATTATTTTACTATATTTTATTCTAATTAAAATGGTACAAAACCTGTTTTATTAGAATTCTCCTAGATACTTTCAATCATAAACACGAATAATAATGTGTTATTCGCAATAATCTAATTTAAATTGAATAAATTCCATCACTTTACTTATTATTAAAAGCGTTCTAATGGTATTTAGTTTAAAAGTTATACAACTTATTTGTATCTTACTATCAGTGAACCAATATTCCTTCAGTTTTAATACACATAAAGATAACTTTAATATAAATGTTCTACTCTTCCTCGTAAACTTTATGTGACAATCTGGCCGTTTGGAATATTTAACACTATATAGTAAATATATGTTAACCTTAAAAGTACAAATACTGGCAAAACCTAGGTTTTACCGGTATATTCTAGGTTTCACTGAATTCTGTCGTTAAATGTCTGAATTTCAGACATTTACCGAATATATCGCCATATTGGTAAAACCTAGGATAGACAAAGTTTGGTTAAACCCGAATGATTTTTGTCGCTCAGACTTTTACAAACGAGATTTGATATATCCTAGGATGAACAATCGGTATTAGCAGAGTTCGAAATTGTTTACCAATTGTGTAATCTATTTTCCTTGTTTTATACTCGTATATAGTTATTAATTACACTTAAAATAATAATTTTATTGTTTATATGTATATTATAGGTACAATATTATAGATACACGCATTTATATATTTGCAGTAATATATAAGAATAATATAAAACTATGTAAAACAAAGCATATCATTGTTTTGATTGTTTACTTGGACATAAAAGTAGCAATGTAAATAAAACATCTTGACATTCATTGCGATTTAAAATTTAAATTATATTTCCAACAGTTTTCACAGATTTACAAAATGATAAAAATGTATTGATACTTGGACAGGATTTATTTATTATTTGTGATGCTAAATACACACAGTTCTGAGACACATATGAATAACTTTTATAATTCATTTGACTTTCAATAAAGTATATTGTACACACCTTTTAGAGTTTTAAATATTTTAAATACTTATTCAAATAGTGTACACTTTTCAGCTCTTGGTAAGTATAATCTAAAACTATAAAATGTGTATAATTAATTTAATATTTTTTGTTTGTGATCCTATAAATTCGCTCAATTATTACACATATTAGGACATTTTTTTATAAATACATTTTCCTTCGCCATTCATTATTGTATACAAGTCGTAAATAATAGTGTGAATTTTTAAAAATATAAATTGTATTATCTTGTGTAGTGGATTGGCTAGCATCGCATGGGTTTGGTCCAAAATCTAGATCCACGTACAACAGTTTTACGTAGATTAATTAAAATAAAGAGAAATTTACATTATTTCTTAAAACCTTAACGTTTTTAAATAATGTTTATGCCGATAAAATGTTTTTATTTTTTGTGGTATAGATGTTATGGAACAAGGTAAGTTCAATACAAAATTCAAATTCAAATAAGAAAATGTTGTCGTTAATATCATAACAACTTATTTATAGTTTTGAAATATAATTTTGATAATTAAATCGACATTTTCAAATGTGTCAAATAAAATATTATATTTTTCAGTGCCATAAATTCGTTTAATTCATTAAATCACAAATTTCTTAGTTTTATTTTCCTGGAAATACAGATGTCAAATATTCCTGTATTAAAATTTTTACTATATTTTATTCTAATTAAAATGGTACAAAACCTGTTTTATTAGAATTCTCCTAGATACTTTCAATCATAAACACGAATAATAATGTGTGTAATCTCAATAATCTAATTTAAATGGAATAAATTCCATCACTTTACTTATTATTAAAAGTGTTCTAATGGTATTTAGTTTAAAAGTTATACAACTTATTTGTAACATACTATCAGTGAACCAATAGTCTTTCAGTTTTTATACACATAAAGATAATTTTAATATAAATTTTCTCTTCCTCACGTAAACTTTATGTGACAATCGTTCCGTTTGGAATATTTAACACTATATAGTAAATATATGTTAACCTTAAAAGTACAAATACTGGCAAAACCTAGGTTTTACCGGTATATTCTAGGTTTCACCGAATTCTGTCGGTAAATGTCTGAATTTCAGACATTTACCGAATAATCGCCATATTGGTAAAACCTAGAATAGACAAAGTTTGGTCAAACCCCGAATAATTTTTGTCGCTCGGACTTTTACAAACGAGATTTGATAAATCCTAGGATGAACAATCGGTATTAGCAGAGTTCGAAATTGTTTACCAATTGTGTAATCTATTTTTCCTTGTTTTATACTCGTATATAGTTATTAATTACACTTAAAATAATAATTTTTATTGTTTATATGTATATTATAGGTACAATATTATAGATACACGCATTTATATATTTGCAGCAATATATAAGAATAATATAAAACTATGTAAAACAAAGCATATCATTGTTTTGATTGTTTACTTGGACATAAAATTAGCAATGTAAATAAAACATCTTGACATTCATTGCGATTTAAAATTTAAATTATATTTCCAACAGTTTTTCACAGATTTACAAAATAAAAAAATGTATTGATACTTGGACAGGACAACAGGTCAGCAAGCAGTGGCGTATCCATGGGGAGGGGTTTGGGGTTGAACCCCTCATGACCAATCTCTAATACTAAAATAGTAACTAGCTCTATTATATAATTAAAAGAATTTCTAGTACCTAATATAATAATTACGACAGACGAATATTTAAAAAATTATTTTATTTATATTTAAATTTAAAATTACAAAATTGGTAGGTACCTAATACAATATAAATATTATATAGTCGTCCACAATTATTCGAAAATGTAATTATAGCTCGATAACCAGGATTATACCAGGAAATTGCGAAAATGAGCTGCAGTCATACGGGTGTTGTGCGTTTATAATTTTCTTTCTTTTTTATTATATGCAAATGAGCCGTTTTCCGTTCCAGACGGTACCTTGATTTTATAGAAAAAACGCCGATTCCCTATCGTTTCACGGCCGCCCGCCGTTTCATGGCTACGAAAACGTCCGTTTTTCCACGGCCGTCCGCCCGCGTTCCGACCGATCGGCGCCGCCGCGGTCGCCGTCTCTCGCTGCGGCCGCCGTTTTACCGTTTAAGTGCTCCGGACTCCGCGCTGTTTGGCAGACGGATAGGTGGTGGCTAGACGGTTAGGTATGCAGGTTGCGGGCGCTTTTGGTCCCGGTTCGATCCCCGACTGCGTAGGTAGGAAATTTCGTGGCGGTCCGCGGTCGCCGCCGCCGCGGTCTCAGCCGGTGGTCGGTGTTGCTGCGTTGACTCAACGAACGCGCCACGTCCTCCCCGTCCGTGTACACTTTTTTCTTTTTTTGCACTTTTTCTTTCCGACTTTCCGTCGTTTTTCGATTATTTAATTTATTCTTGTTATTATTCGAGTGTAATAATGTAATTGTTTTATTTCTGTTGTTATATACGTGAGAAAATATATTTTATTACGTACGTGCGGTCTCCGGCCGCCGTGATTTTTTTTTTTTGCATTTTTTTTTCGGACTTTTTTCTATTTTTTTCTTTATTTATTCGTATTATTATCATTAGGAATTTCGTGGCGGTCCGCGGTCATCGCTCGCCCGGCTTCCCCGCGCTTTTTTCCGTTTTTTTTTTGCATTATTTTATTTTTCGGACTTTTTCTATTTTTTCTTTATTTATTATTCGTATTATTACTATTATACTATTATCGTTATTATTATTCTTATTCATTATTCATACGTTTTACGTATTACGCGATTGGTTTATCGTACAGTGTACAGAATACAACACCGCGGTACCGACATCTTCTTCCTGCCCTTTTATTTATTTATATTTATTTTAACGAGTGTGTATTTTTTTATTTTCTGTGCGTAGTGTTTAATAATAAATATGATATGCGTATAGCTGTCGTTGTCGGATTATTAAAATTATTAATAAAATATTGATAACTATATATTGACGCGTCGATGGTGTAAGACACGCCGTTTTGTTCTTTTTTCGGAAGTTTCCTATTATTATTATTATTATTATTGTTATTATTATTGTTATTGTTATTGTTATTATTATTGTTATTGTTATTGTTATTGTTATTGTTATTATTATTATTATTGTTATTGTTATTGTTATTATTATTATTATTGTTGTTATTGTTATTGTTATTGTTATTATTGTTGTTATTATTATTGTTATTGTTATTGTTATTATTATTATTGTTATTATTATTATTGTTGTTATTGTTATTATTATTATTATTATTGTTATTATTGTTATTATTGTTATTATTATTATTATTATTATTATTATTATTATTATTATTACTAGCTGACCCGACAGACTTCGTCCTGTCAAAAGATTTGTAATGTGGCAGTTTTGTGCCTACGTATTTTAAAATATTCTCCTGAACAGAACCGTCACCCTGGTGATAGGCGTTGAAAAAAAATAATTAAATAAAACATATATAATGATTTAAAAGTAAGTAATCGCTTTATTGTTAATCATGTGAATCATAATTATTATTATTATCATTGTAGTGCTTTGTGGTATACGATGTTTTTGTTTGATTACCTGGCGCATAGATAAACAAATCTGATGGTTTTCCAACACGGGAACAGGCAACATACAATTGACCATGTGAGAAACATGGGTTTCTAGATTAATACCACAAACACTTAATGATTGCCCCTGGGACTTGTTTATAGTCATAGCAAAAGCAAGACGCACTGGAAACTGTAGTCGTTTAAACTCAAATGGCACATCAGTCTGAATCATTGGGATGCGCGGTATGAGAACATCTTCTCCTTTATACTTTCCTTTGAGTATAGTTGCTTCTATCACATTGTAATTTTTTATCGCTAACCGTGTACCGTTGCAAAGACGCGGTTGGTTGATATTCGCAACATTATAACCACCGATCCAACCTTTAATTGAAGATTGTGAGGTGGCAATCCAACAAATCCAGCGAGTTTAAAAATTCCGGTGGATAGTTGACTACATCATCTTGATTAGTAGCCGAATCAACTGATTTATATATCCTCAATTCGCCTGTAATTTGTTCTTGAATTTTGAAATTTAATTCATTTACATCTATGTTTTTGCAGCCAGTATAGCTCGTTCGCTCAACCAATCATGGTTTCTGTAATTTTGAAAACATCTGGAAACACCTTCTGAATAAGTTCATCTTTTGATCGAGTTAACTGACAAAACTTTGAGGAAAGTTAATGCAGCCAGTCAACATGTCTATAGAAATTTGCCATTACCAATGTCAATGAGTTGTTTAGAGAATATGTTTCCAGATTGGTCATTTGCAACTCGACACGCATATTCTTGCTTAAATGAAGTACTGACATGTTTCCACAAACTGGAGGACTTTAGACATGCATTGAGTTCATCAGCTGGCGTTGATCGTGGAATCACCGGCAATGTTTGACGAAAATCTCCTGCTAATAAAATCATTGCACCACCAAATCGGTTATTATTGTCCGTAGATCTTTTAAGGTTCTGTCCAAAGCCTCCAAAGATTTTTTGCTGAAATTTGTTTGCGGCCTTTTCACGTAGACTGGCCGGCAGACGCAGCTTTGCAATATTTAATTTAAAAATATAAAATCATCTATGCAAGGGTCGTCATTCGTATCAACTAATAGTTCCCATTGTGTTCGTAGTTGAGAGTCTAATTTCTTTTGAAATAGATGTAATAAAATAGGATCCTGCTGGTCAACTGCGTATTTCAGATTTTTGAGAGCTTCTATTGACTCCGTTATAATGTTTAGTAGTTGTCGAATAGACTTAGCATCACCATACACGGCTTTTGGCATATCCCAAAATCTGTCAAAATGACCTTGTGCAATAATACGCCGATTTGAGTAACGATTATCCAAAATCTTCAATTCTAGATTATAATTATCCTCACTTAGCATTAAATTGTTAATTAATTTCAACGGTTCACCTTCCAAATATGCCTTTAAATAACTGAATTCCATGACGAGTTGAAGATTTGAATTTTCATGCACAACTGTATCAAACAAATTTCGAAAATCTATGTATTCTTTTGGGCCTTTAAATCGTGGTATGGATAATTTTTCTAATGGTATCATATTAATATTTTAGCGGGAACTGTTCAATTCAATAAAAGTATCATCTGCGTTGTGCGTTTCAAGATGATTCAGTACATGTTCGTCCGCAACAATCATAATACTGAAATGAGCCTCATCGAAGTTTTCACGAATACTCTCTGGAGAAGTTATTAAATAACTTTTAAGAAATTTTCTTCTTCACTCTTTTGATCAGGTTTTCGAAGCTGCTTGATAATTACAGAAAACTGGGTTTCAAATTCTTCTTGCAAACGTGTAACAGTCGCGTACATCATGCGGAATTTAGTTTTTACTGTTTAATTACTAGGTTCTTCGGTTAATGCATCTGCAGCCTGACGTACTCGATTTATACGTTTCTGGATATCTGCCAATCGAATTTTTGCTTCTTCGTATATCCCCATGATGAATAAATAATAAACTTTTTTTTTTGTTAAATGTAGTGACCGAGTAAATAATTATTTAGTAATTATTATGAGAAAAGAAAATAGATAAAACAAACACAATTTTGAAATTATCTTTATACACTTGAATCACACTGCATATGTTGTGGTCAGTTTTTTTATAAGTGACGTTATACAACAAAAGATATATTCACGTAATAACATATAACAATAATGATACGTATAATGAGTATTTCTCTCGCAAACGAAAACAGCAATATCGCGTATTTCTAAATTATGTATCGATAAGCGCGCAAATGATTAAAATTTAAAGTTCAATTTTTCCTCAACGACGTGTAACCTTATAATAAGTAATCGATATACTATCGCAGCGCACTTATAATAATTATCGTAGCAGTAATGATAGTTTTAAATAATAATATTACACAATAAAATATCGTTGGTAAAATATCACAATAAATTTACAAATTTTCTTGGTATGCGGTGATACTAATCACTTAGGATATTCAGGTTCCGGCCGAAAGGACCAATGTTTGGGATTATAACACAAATTGTAAAAAATGGACTGTATAAATAATTAATAATGGAAATCGAAAAAGTAGAAATAAAAACTAAATAACTAACTACTCATTTTCAGTATTGATACATTATTGATTGATAACAATTACATATAAGAATAACCAAAAATAAATATTCAAGTGCTGGCCAGCCTAGGAACGCTAATAAACAATGTATAATAACAAATAACATATAATAAAAAACAATATGAATAAAAACCGTGGCGTTGTTGGTTTGAAGACGACGACGTCGGTAGTGACGGTGATTGCAACGACGGTATTAGCGGTGGTACAAACGTTGGTAGACAGCGATGATGATCAACAGAGGTGAAAAAATAGGTAAAAGTAGGTAACGGTCGATAACAAATACAAAAGGTAATAAAACAAAAATAACACGGGTATGGTGCGAGCACGAAGACGATTCACCGACGACGACAAAAAAAAAAAACGTGTAATAATACTATTCATAATAATGAAAACCTGTTTGTGTCGAAGTATAGTAGGAATTGCAACGATTACAATAATAATACGGATATCAATATTACTTACATATCTCGGTGGTATTATTATTCTAACAATAATCATTGATTGTAAATACTATAGATTGCTCTACTAAAGACTTTATAATAAACCGAACATTTGCAAATTTCTTAGTAGCAAAAGACTAGAATGGGCTGGGCACGTGTGGCGTGCAGAAGGATGTATTATAAGAAAAGTGATCGGTGGAAATTTGAGGAGAAAAAGACTCATAGGGAGACCACGTCAAAGATGGTTCGATACGGTGAAGAGAGACTTAACACGAGTGGACCTTACTTATAGCATCAATCTGGCAGTAGATAGAATGCAATGGAAAGAAATTGTAGAAGCGGCATTAGACCTAAATGGTCTGTTTCAAGCCTAAGAAGAAGAAGAAGGAGAATAGATTGCTCACTGCCCGGTTTTTTGGTGTCGTGAAATAAAACTCTTGGTAGATGGCGGTGGTGAATATAAATTTCATATATTCGTATTTTATTTCGGCTGCCGACACTAATGTGCCAAAAGATCGTAAGGACATTTATAATACGTTATCAATGCGGGTGTAGGGTGACTACTGATTACATTTACGGCCGGTGGATGCCGGATAGTACGGTAAACAGTGGCGTAGGACAAACCCCCCCCCCCGAAATATTCAGTAAAAATATAATTAATATACTATATTTTTAATATATTTTCAAGTTCGTACAAAAATCGTTAGTACGCAAAACGTAAAACGCTTACGGGCCCCCCGTATCTATTTATATTACTTTGATAAAATCGCGGAAATTGCTATCGCTATCGCAAAACCGCAAATCGCCGTCAGCACCGACGTACCTTTAAGTGGCCATAACACGATCAATTATTGACAGTATAATTATTGACAGTATGTATTTACATTACTGACAGTGTACTCCTCACATGGTCAGTATAGATTATTGACAATACTTGGTTTGTTTGACACTTGACTGTTGTAAACAGTGTCAATTCCTTTGTTATTCCAATAGTCTTTGCAACGAACATCCCATAAACATTTAAAAGTTTTATACTCGAAAATAAAAGCACGAAATTGTTGTTCACGACTTTCGCGCGCGTTTGGACATTCATCACGTGAATCCTCCATCGCTGTGCTAATAATACTGAAAAACTGTCAGTACCCACCTCACATCATCAATATTATTATCAGTATATAATTACTGACGACTCGATATCCGATTTTTCCATCAATCATTAGTATCGTTTTTCTATACTGACAGTACATCAGTACCATTTCACACGATCAATAATATTGTCAGTATCCCAAATACTGTCAATAATATTGATCGTGTGAGGGCCACTTTTAATAGTCAGGTGGATCAAATAATATTATTCTTGTAAACTCGTATTTACTTTCACCTAATTAACGCTTCATTATGGTTATTAAAGATATGCAAGTAATTTTCTAACGATATTTAGACTTTCAGGTTCAATTAATAAGTATACAACCCCCCCCCCCCCCAAAATTTTTCTTACTACGCCATTGACGGTAAACATTTTATTACTTTAATTTCATCATTTTACGTGTTTCTAAATGAAAATTTTTAAATATTTGAAGAGTGGGCGATCCACTTACAGTGTATCGGTCAGTGGCGTACTTTCAATTTCTATCTAATCTAGGGGGGTTATATAAAACATTGAAACTTCGTCCCCATAATATTTCGAATTCAACCATATAAATAAAATAAATCAAATAAAATATATCAAATATCTCTTTTTTGTTAACAGCCCAAAGGCTGGTTGGCAGCAATTCTTCACCTCACGCTCCTCCGCTTTCCTTTTTAATGCACAATAAAATCTGCAGTCCATATCTCTGACTATTTGACTAATATACTCCAGTGGCGGTCGCCCTCTGCTGTTCTTTTCCTCAATGGCACCTTCTATTATCCTGCTGAGTAGGCTGTTATGGCGCAGTATGTGTCCAATCAACTTGGCTCTTTTTGTTTTTAAGGTCTTCAGAAAGCTTCTTGTTTCGCCGGCTCTTCGATAGACTTCTTCATTTGATATGTGTTCTGTCCAGCTTATTCTAAGTACATAGTCTTCTGTAGCACCAAGTCTCGAACGCTAGGAGTCTTTTTTCTTCCGTTTTACCTATGGTCCACGTCTTACTTCCATACAGTGCTACGCTCCAAACATAAGCCTTAAGTAGGTTTTTCCTCACTTTTATGTCAATATTTCTAGATGTAAACATATTTTTCTTGCTCTGAAATGCACATTTAGCCTGGTTTATTCTGTTTATGATCTCCCTGGTACTACGGCCGTCCTCAGTTATCTTACTTCCCAAATATTGTTATTCATTCACTTGCTCTAGTGTGTCGCCATCTAGTGTAATTTGAGTTTGAGTTCCTTCGTTACGGCTACAAACAAGGACTTTAGTTTTCGCTTTGTTTATTTTCATATTGTATTCAGTTTTCATTGTTATGTTAATTATTTCTAAGATATTCTGTAGATCCTCTTCATTGTCTGTTATTACCGCTATATCATCTGCAAATCTAAGCATATCTATTCTTTCTCCATTTATTCTTATCCCTACTTCAATTTCTTCTCTTCTTTTATTTATCCCTTCTTGTAAATATAGGTTAAAAAGGGATGGAGACAGTGTGCACCCCTGCCTCACTCCCTTCCTAATTTTTGCTTCTTCCTGGCTATTCCCACATCGTACTACTCCTATTTCTTGTTCGTACAAGCTTTTGATTATCCTTCTATCCTTATATGTAACCCCGACTCTTTTCAATATTTTAAATATCGTTTTCCATTTCACATTATCAAAGGCTTTTTCTAGATCGACGAAAGCTATAAAAGTTGTTTTTCTTTTTCTATTCTGCTTTTCAATAATTTGTCTTAGTGCTAAAATAGCTTCTCTAGTGCCTTTTCCTCTCCTAAAGCCAAATTGGTCCTCAGTTAGCAGTCCCTCTATTACTTGTTCAATTCTTTTTAACACAATTCGGGTAAGGATTTTTGACGCATGCGATACTAAACTTAACGTTCTGTGTTATTCACATGTTTTTGCCGTTGTTTTCTTTGGAATTGGTACAATTATGCACTTTGTAAAATCTCTTGGTACTTGTTTTATAGCATTTTTGGATCAGCTCATAAATTATCTTTTTGGTATTTTCTCCACAATCTTTTATAAGTTCCGCCGGAATTTCATCTAGTCCGGGTGCTTTTTTATTCTTCAGGTCCAATAATGCCTTATCAAACTCTTCTCTCATTATACTTTGGTCTACTTCTGCCGTATCATTCTGATTTTCCTCTTCTATCTCTGCGTCTATTGTTATATTTTCTTCACGATACAGTTGTTCTAAGTACTCTTTTCAACATTTTGCTACTTCCGCTTCTTCATATATAATATTGCCATTTGCTTCTTTAATACTTGCCGTTTTAACTTTTCTTTCCTTAAAAAATCTTCTAACCATCCCATACGCCTTATCCATTAATCCCACTTTTAACGCTTTGTTAATATCCTGGCAAATGTTATTCAAGAATACTTCCTTGCTTTTCTTGCATTCTCTATTTATTGCATTTTTAGTTTCTGTATTTTCCCACACCTCTTTGGTCTGTAGCATTTTATATCTCCTTCTTTCATTAATCATTTCCAGTGTTTCCTCGTTTATCCATTCTTTTCTTTTAGTTTCTTTTGATTTTCCTAAAATTTCATCCGCATTGTTTAATATGCAACTTTTGATATTTCCCCATTTTTCCTCGATGCTTGATGTACCTTGTGCGTCATATATCTCCATTATAGCTCTATCTGTTTTTTCTTTGTATGCATTTTTGATTTCTTCCACTTTCAGGTTTGTCAGTTGAAAGCGTTTCATATCTTTTTTCTTTCGTACTTTCTTAAACTTAAGTTCGCAATGCATCAGGACCATGTTATGATCGCTGTTAATATCGGCTCCTGGATAACTTTTACTGTCTTTAACTTGATTTTTGTATCTTCCTCTTACAAATATATAATCTATCTGTGCTCTTCTTATATCTCCGGGTGCTTGCCATGTATATCGCCTTCTTTTGTGATGTTGGAAGTGTGTGTTTGTTATTACTAGATTATTCCGTACACAGAACTCTAATAAGATTTCTCCTCTTGATTTCTAATTCCAAGTCCATACTTGCCAACAATATTCTTTTTCTTTTCCTTCCCCACGATAGCATTAAAGTCTCCTAGGATTATAAGATTTTCTTCTCCTTTGACAGTCTTTATTAAATCATTTAGTTCTTCATATATTCGTTCTACTTCATCGTCCTCTTCATCTGAGGTGGGCATATAAACTTGAATTATCACAGTATCTGTTGGTTTGGTATCTAATTATCTAATTTGACTAAAATTATTCTATCGCTATATTGCACATACCCTTTTACCATGTGTCCCATTTTTTTTGAAGAGCTATTCCTACTCCTTTTGTACCCATCCTTCCATCTTCTGTTCCTGAGTAGATTATTCTGTATTCCCCTGTCCAAAAATCACCTGATTTAGGCCATCTCATTTCTGAGATGCCCTGAATATCTATTTTAAGTCTTTTCATCTCAACTTTTAGGTTCTCTAATTTCCCTGCCTGCAGAAGAGTTCTGACATTCCATGTACCAATTATCTTAATATCATGACCTCTCATCTTCAATCTTAAAAGGATTAACTTCTTGAGTAGTCCCCACCCGGAGATCCGATTGGGGGACTATTTTACCTCCGGAATTTTTTACTGTCGAAGCCTTCATACTTTAAATTGCTGATACTCAGGATATCTATTTAGATCTTTAATGCGATAGTTTCCTCTTGCTTTTCGCATTCTACGCCGTTGACGAGAAAAAAAAATTGACTTGTTCATCCGCCTTTAAGAGCAATTTCTTACCCTAAGGACAAGAGAGTGCCCTTCCCTATACTATCGTAAAGAGTTGCTCCTTATACCGGGAGTAGTTCGGTTTAATCTCACTGGAATCTCCTGCCTGAGGATTTCCGCCAGTGGAGCTCGGGGCCCCGGGTGCGCTAAGCTCGTAGTACATGACATATTATTGTCATATACTTCCCCTGTGGGGAAATATATATCAAATATATTTGTCGAAAAATATAATATAGTTATAAAAAAAATTGTGACAAAGATTTTCAAGATTTTTTTGAAAAATTTATCTTGTTAATACAGTCTACAGCTACATATTTGATGAAAATTTCAGATTTCTGTCCGTTAGTTTTAAAATTACGAAGAAAAAACGATAATCGATTTTGACGAAATTGCGTTTTTACCGTTTTTATGTAATTTTCGGTATTTTTTTTTTGATGCTTAAAAAAAGTACTGAGAAAATCGAAAAATATACTGCTAATTTTTTACAATTTTGATGTACCCATTCTTATCAATTATCATTTAAAGTTTCACTACCAATTTTTAGGAGTAATTTAGAAAATTCTTCTGCGTGTATATTTTTCGTTAGAGGCTTTGCATATTTATAGTAAAACTGTCACATTTATGTACAATACTTCCCTTACCCTCCCCTTCTCAGACATAAAATGAAAAATTAGGCAACATGAAGACACTCGGGAAGTATTTGGAACAACCTTGTGAAAAAAAAAATAGTAAAATAATTGAAATGCCTCGCCAAAAAGTCGTAACATTAAAAAACAATACATCCTTTCCTCTTTCCTTCACACACAAAAAATGAAAAAATGGGTGCTGTGGGGACACTTGAAGAAATATTTGGATAAACTCTGTAAAAAAAATCGTAAAAAAGTTCAATAGTGTCGTCAGAAACTTGGTACATAATAAAGACCTGTTCTTTTATATATATTATATATATAAGGATTTATTTAGTAGTGTAGAGAGGGGCGGATAGGGAAACTCATTCTGCTTTGACAAACTATTTTAAATTAATAAGAAATTCGTTTCTTAGATTATTTTTTCCTTCATTAGTCGGTACATTATAATATGTGTAGATGTAGAATATTATAAACATAAACGTGACGTAGTCGCAAAATTATAGACGTACGATTATATTATAGGAACTAATAATTATATAAAAATAACATAGCGGAAACTGTTTATTTGGTCACAAAATAAAGTAAATGCCATGCTATGGGCAATGCGTGTACGACCAGCACTTGCCTTGTCCAATGTCCATTGCATGTTCGTAAACGGCCGCCGCGCAGCCGCCAAACACTACTACTAGTGTTCGGTACCGCCTCCATACGTGGAGGCGAGCTTTAGTTCGCCACCCTGTGGCCACACTGCGTTCATTGCGCGAACGCCGTTTGTGATAACGACACACGAACGCGGGAATAAACATGCGTTGTTGTTTTCTTTTTTTGGTATCTCTCGTCTCGCGTCTGTCCGTTACGGTTTGTTTTTTCGTAATGTTTTTTGAGCACTCGTCGCTTTACTTCGTGGTTTTAACGAGTCCGAACCACGTCTTTCGTACGACACACACCGTTGTCACCGCGTTGTCGGTCGTCCAAGTGCGTGTTCATACGAAATTTGTACCGCCGTTACTCGTCTTTGGTCTGCGCGTATTGACGCTTGCCATCGCCGCCGCGCCCAATAGACCACGACATCGCGTCTCGTACGACACACGCCGTTGTCACCGCGTTGTCGGTCGTCCAAGCGCGTTCGTATGTTTTCGGTTCGGTCTCGACTTATTCGCCTGTTCAGAATACAACGCTTACTGTCGCCGCCGCGTTTAACATTTTGGCACAGTTCGTATTCGCGCGAGCCGTGTGCCGCCGCCACCCGAGGGGACTCGGGGCCCGACTTTAACGTCGTCGTCGCCGCCATCGCGGTCAATGACCTTTGCACTGTTCAAGGCGTTGTCCACTTCGTTCGACAGCCGCTTCACCGTCAGACCGGTCCATCGTCGTTCTAAGGCCGGCTACCACGTCCCACACCGACATTTGGAGATCCGCTTGTCCGGGATTTCTACAGGTCAGACGTATCGATATATGTGTACTCGTATATAATTACGATTATTAATGTTAACTCGTTATATAGTTGTTATATGTTATTTGTGGTTGTTCTGTCACCCTCCACCCTTTGGTTATCGTTAAGCTATATTTTGTCTTGTACATATTGTAATATTTCTCATCTTAATATAGTCCATTAATTTTACCCATTCAATCTGTCATTCAATTTAATTCGTTATTCCTAAACTCACTGAATCCCGGCTTCTCTTTCTACCGCAGTTGATAACTTCGCCAACTTACCGCGGCGAGGCCTTCACGCGTACATTTTGGTCCTTCGGGCCGGATCTAACAGTGATTATCATGACCAGACGGAATAGGGATAGCTGCTCAAAAATTTTAACGCGCGCCCGTATCTTGCGCGATCAAACGGTCCGGTCGATTACCGATATACATTTGATTGCGGTCCAAGTCGATAAACACGAGATTCGGACAGATTTCCTTTCAATTCGTCTGGAAGAATTAAAATTACTTTTCAAAAAATTCCAGGACCAACAGGATGCCATTGTTGACGCGTTAATTGACCTCGATTGCGTCGATGGCTTTGCCGTCGATTCCGATATCACAAAGTCGGTCGAAAGTATGTACCACGATAGTTCCGCCATCGCCGCACGCGTGCTTCACGCTGAAGGTAAGTAGTTCCGCGCCAGACACCTCACGTGTCACGAACACTTCTGCGTCTGTCTTGTCCTTACCCAAATTGAACTACCCAAATTTGACGGAACTTTAACTCAGTGGATCTCGTTCCGCGACAAATTTGTCTCGTTGATACGTCGGAACGGAAATCTTAGTCAAGTCGACCAATTTCATTATCTGTTGTCGTGTCTGTCCGGTCCTGCGCTCTATTGTCAATTCGTTACCACTCACGGAAAGTAACTACAACATAGCGTGGACGACTTTATCCAATCGCTATGACAATCAGCGCTTACTGGCAACCGCACATCTGGAGAGATTATTTGCCTTCCGTCCTATGTCTACTGAGTCGCTGCCCGCCTTGCTAACTTTTGCCACCACTTTTCAGGAAAACATCGCTGCAATAAGAGCGCTAGGTGTTGCTGACTTGTCAGATTTCGTGTTATTTTTATCGGTTCACGATTATTGGATTCGACACCCGGAAATTGTTCGAAGCTAACATTTCGCAGGAAACAATCCCAACTTTCGACACATTACTCGCATTCGTGCATCAACGTTGTAAGATTTTAGAGAACATGAGATGTCTTGAAAAGATTGACTTGCGTTCACAAAACCTAAATCCAGCGGCAATGTTCGATCGTCGCTGACTGTTACCAGTGTCATAAAACGGTACCTCAAACTTCGAATTGTGGTTTATCTTCTAATACGTCCGACAAAGATAAAACGTCGTGCATGTATTGTAAAAACATTCATGCTATTTATCGATGTCATAAATTTGCCAAGCTGACGGTAAATCAGCGCCGAGCATTTGTTCTGTCACGTAAGCTGTGTTTTTCGTGCATGAGCCCACTTCATATGGCGTCGGAGTGCCCGTCAAAATTCGCCTGCAAAACATGTAAGCAACGACATCACACAATCCTACATACAAACCAAAATGGTAATCGGGAAAACCAGAGTTCTACCTCTTGTCCGTCTTCAAACCAGGGAGAAGCGCAAGTCACATTTTCCGAACTTCGTGTACCAATAGCAATGTGCTACTTGGGACAGCCGTGGTTCGAGTACGGACAGTTCGGGGAATATCAGTATGTTCGTGCATTACTCGATAGTGGCTCGCAAGTATCGGCCATTACCTCGAGGCAGCGGCCCGGCTAGGACTCATTCGTCGCCCGTGCCATATTGAAATAACAGGCTTGACCCAGAGTCCCGTTACACAGGTCAAAGGATCTACTACTTGTACGTTCACACCGCATCACATCGTCGAGCCTGAGTTCCAATGCGAAGACTTGGTTATCCTGCCGCGAATAACTTCTTCGATGCCGGTTACTCCATTACTACCTGAAGTACGTCAGCAGTACCAACACTTAGCCTTAGCCGACCCAAAGTTCGACACGCCGGCTGGTGGACATGCTCATTGGCGGGGACGTTTTCCCATATCTTATCCGTCCAAAGGGTGACATTTACACACAGTTGGTTTACCTTCGGCCTTAAACACTTGTCTTGGTTGGGTAGTGTTCGGCTCCGTCACACGTGCCAATTCGTCACAGTCTATGTCGCTGACAGCCACCTCTGTACCGTCGATCAATGAATTACTACATAAATTCTGGACTATAGAGGAACCTATTGCACCAGTCTCGCCCACTACTGAAGACCAGCTCTGTGAGCAGTTTTTCACGAGTACCACCCAACGTTTGCCGTCCGGACGCTTCTGTGTCGCCTTTCCATTTCGTGATCAGCTTGGTACCTTTCAGTCAGGAACATGCCCTACCAGACTTCCACATTCTGACGTAGTCGACGTGTCGCCACCAGATTCGCACTTATCCACTCACGGTCTCGGAGAATCTCGGTCACTGGCGCTACGACGGTTCTACAATCTGGAGCAGAAACTAATGAAAGATCCACAATTATATACTGCATACCGTAAATTCATGTCCGACTATGAAACACTCGGTCACATGGAGATTGCTAAATGTGCTGGCAATATTCATACCCCACCATGCTGTATTAAAAGCAGACGGTGATGTTTCAAAGTTGCGTGTGGTCTTTGATGCTTCGGCAGTAACTTCGTCCGGTCTATCATTAAACGCCGTACTTTGCACTGGGCCAAAGCTTCAGACAGATATACGTGACATCTTGCTTCGCAGTCGTCTGAAGAAATATATTTTTACCGCGGACATCGTCAAAATGTATCGCCAAATTTTGATTCGACCAGAAGACCGCCTATATCAGCATATCCTATGGCGTTCTTCACCCGACGAAGAAATCAAAGAATTTGAATTGCTCACCGTGACGTACGGAGTTAATTCGGCGCCGTATTTGGCCATTCGTTGTCTCCACGAACTAGAAGCACAAGAGGGCCACCGCTTTCCTTTGACCAAAGGAATTTCACCACCGCCACGTATGTTGACGACGTAGTTGCTGGCGTGGATACAGAAGAGGACTTATTACGCATACAAGATCAGCTTATCACACTACTTCGATTGGGATGCTGCGAGCTGAAGAAATGGACAAGCAACTGTTCACGTGTTCTACGTCAGGTCTCAACACAAGACTGCACGTCACACACTTCATTTGATCCAAAGACGACCATTCTGTCAAGGTGCTTGGACTTCATTGGGACACTCGTACTGATCATTTTGCGTATCATACCCTTAACCCAGAGACCCAACTAACGAAACGGAAGGCACTTTCTGTAATCGCACGCTTGTTCGATCCACTTGGCGCTCTGGGTCCGATGCTCATGTGGGCCAAAAGTTTCATGCAGGAATTATGTCAAAACAGTTTACAGGGATGATCCATTATCTCCCGATCTATCAACCTTATGGAAGCAGTTCCTAGCCGAACTACCTCAATACAGCAGATTGTGCTACCACGCTATATTGACGTCAGGAATTATTCAAGTATCCAACTTCTTGGGTTTTCTGATGCCTCCAAAAAGGGTTACGCAGCTATTGCGTATCTACGAGTTCAGCACGAAAACGGCGATATTAAAGTATATTTTCTCACCTCCAGGACGAAGGTCGCCCCATTGAAAAGCGGCAAAATAGACGAGACACTGTCGATACCTCGTCTCGAACTGTGTGCCGCTTTGTTGCTGGCCCAACTGCTGGAGCGATTATATAACGTGTTACAGCCAGTCATTCCTATTGATCAAGTGCGTGCATGGACAGACTCTTCCGTCGTGCTGTCTTGGCTTACAGCAGACCAAAACGGTTTAAGATCTTCGTAACTAACAGAGTGGCCAAGATTCACCAGCTGATTCCCAATTGTAGGTGGACACATGTATCTACAAATGAAAACCCGGCCGATCCTGCGTCGCGCGGCTTGTTACCGTCAGCTTTGCCGACCTCAGCGTTGCATTGAGCGGTCCGCGTTTTTACGACATGCGGAAACGTCTTGGCCACATTCCGAGGTTATTCCTGTCAATCTAGATTGTCTACCAGAAACTAAGGCCATTCAAGTACACGCCCTTCAAGTTGGCACGGTTCACTCAATAGAACCTTTTGAACGTTTTTCTTCTCTCATCCGAATGCAACGCGTCTTATCCTATTGTTTCCGCTTCGTTCGTCGAGCTCAAAAACGTTCTATTTTAACAGGACCCATTACTCGCTCCGAGCTGAACCATGTTCTCACCATCGCGATCAGGATGACCCAAAATATGTACTTTTCAACTGTACTTAAACAAGTGAGAGGATCTCAGACAATTTCTCCACCATCTCTGGCTCAACTCGCGCCATTCATCGGTCCTGACGACCTCTTACGTGTCGGCGGTCGTCTTCGGTTTTCATCATTAAGCGAAGATGCAAAACATCCAATTCTACTACCGAGTAATTCTCACATCACTAAATTGCTCATCCGTCACTATCATTTAAGTTTCCTTCACGGTGGACCAAAGTTAATTCTTCCACGATTGCGCACAAGTACTGGATTCTATCAAGCCGCGATGCTGTTCGCCGATATATATTTTCATGTGTTCCGTGCACGCGCCATAGAGCTAACCATCCAACGCCTATTATGGCTGATCTTCCCTCAGCTCGTGTCCGACCGCATCGGCCATTCTTGCATGTAGGCATGGATTACGGAGGACCCTTCGTCGTCAAAGAGAGTCACCGTCGGAATTCACGCACACACAAGGTTTATCTGGCACTTTTCATTTGCATGACTGTGAAGGCCATCCATTTGGAGATCGCATTCGATCTCTCTACTGAAGCCTTCCGTGCTGCTCTGGACCGTTTCATCGCTCGCCGTGGAATGCCAGCTCACTTGTACTCTGACTGTGGAACCAATTTTGTCGGGGCTGCACGTCAGTTCAAAGCTTTGTTCAACGATCCTGCCGTTCAAGATCAACTTATACCACAAGTCCCTTGCATTTGGCACTTCAACCTCCGGCTACGCCACACTTCGGCGGACTGTGGAAGCGGCCATCAAGAGTTCGAAGTTCCATTTAAAGCACGTTCTCGGAGATCAGATCTTAACTTATGAAGAATTAAACACATTAATTGTTCGGGTCGAAGGAATCCTGAATTCACGGCCATTGACTCAAGCATCTACTGACCCGCACGACCTATGTGCTTTAACGCCCGGCCATTTTCTGATTGGACAACCCCTTCACGCCCTTTCTGAACAAGACGTCACCGACATTCCATTAAACCGACTCGATAGATGGCAACTCATCCGGCAGTGTCATCAATCATTCTGGAAGCGGTGGCCTGAGAGTACTTATCCACATTACAGGGCCGTCAGAAGTGGTTCCATAAGACTCAAGATATAGCCGTAGGTGATATGGTGATTGTTGAAGCACCTAACCGACCGCCTACCGACTGGCGATTAGGACGTATAACAGAGGTTCATCCTGGATCGGACGGTACCGTACGAGTAGTCACAGTTCGAACTCGGGAAGGATACTTCAAACGTCCCGTTGTCAAACTGGTGCGGCTGCCCATCGAAAGTTAAGCCTCCTGCTCCCTCCATCCCTTCCGTTCATTGCTTTATGTATATATTTGTTTGTTGTTCTAGTTGTAATTTTATTGTAACATCCCGTTTTCATTGTCGCGCTATTTAATTGTAAAGTCCTACAGATCCGGAAGCCAGGTCTCAACATCTCGTCTTGGAAGCCGCCTTCGTCTTCCAACGTGGGAGAATGTTCGGTACCGCCTCCATACGTGGAGGCGAGCTTTAGTTCGCCACCCTGTGGCCACACTGCGTTCATTGCGCGAACGCCGTTCGTGATAACGACACACGAACGCGGGAATAAACATACGTTGTTGTTTTTTGGTATCTCTCGTCTCGCGTCTGTCCGTTACGGTTTGTTTTTCGTAATGTTTTTGAGCACTCGTCGCTTTACTTCGTGGTTTTAACGAGTCCGAACCACGTCTTTCGTACGACACACGCCGTTGTCACCGCGTTGTCGGTCGTCCAGTGCGTGTTCATACGAAATTTGTGCCGCCGCTACTCGTCTGTGGTCTGCGCGTATTGACGCTTGCCGTCGCCGCCGCGCTCAAGAGACCACGACATCGCGTCTCGTACGACACACGCCGTTGTCACCGCGTTGTCGGTCGTCCAAGTGCGTGTTCATACGAAATTTGTACCGCCGTTACTCGTCTTTGGTCTGCGCGTGTATTGACGCCGTCGCCGCCGCGCCCAATAGACCACGACATCGCGTCTCGTACGACACACGCCGTTGTCACCGCGTTGTCGGTCGTCCAAGTGCGCGTTCGTATGTTTGTCGGTTCGGTCTCGACTTATTCGCCTGTTCAGAATACAACGCTTACTGTCGCCGCCGCGTTTAACATTTTGGCACAGTTCGTATTCGCGCGAGCCGTGTGCCGCCGCCACCGAGGGGACTCGGGGCCCGACTTTAACGTCGTCGTCGCCGCCATCGCGGTCAATGACCTTTGCACTGTTCAAGGCGTTGTCCACTTCGTTCGACAGCCGCTTCACCGTCAGACCGGTCCATCGTCGTTCTAAGGCCGGCTACCACGTCCCACACCGACATTTGGAGATCCGCTTGTCCGGGATTTCTACAGGTCAGACGTATCGATATGTGTGTACTCGTATATAATTACGATTATTAATGTTAACTCGTTATATAGTTGTTATATGTTATTTGTGGTTGTTCTGTCACCCCTCCACCCCTTTGGTTATCGTTAAGCTATATTTTGTCTTGTACATATTGTAATATTTCTCATCTTAATACAGTCCATTAATTTTTACCCATTCAATCTGTCATTCAATTTAATTCGTTATTCCTAAACTCACTGAATCCGGCTTCTCTTCACCGCAGTTGATAACTTCTCGCCAACTTACCGCGGCGAAGCCTTCACGCGCATTAACTAGCGTTTTCAACGTTAGTGTCCAGAACTAATCACGCGCCCGCAGCGCAGCGCAGCGTAATGACACAAATCCAAATAACGCACCATCGAAAACGAGGCAGTGAGCAATCTATAGTATTTATAATCAATGCAATAATTCATGATATATAACATATAACAACAATAATAATAATAATAATAATAACAATAACAATAATAACAATAATAATAATAATAATAATAATAATAATATAATAATAATAATAATAATGTAATAATAATAATAATAATAATAATAATAATAATATAATAATAATAACAATAATAATAATAATAATAATAATAATAATAACAATGTATGTAATAACAATAATAATATAATAATAATAATAATAATAATAATAACAATAACAATAACAATTAATAATAATAATAATAATAACAATATAATAATAATAATAATAAATAACAATAATATAATATAATATATAATAATAATAGCAATAAGTAACAAAAAGTAGTCATCTTTTGCTGAAATTTGTTTGCGGCCTTTTCACGTAGACTGGCCGGCAGACGCAGCTTTGCAATATTTAATTTAAAAAAATATAAAATCATCTATGCAAGGGTCGTCATTCGTATCAACTAATAGTTCCCATTGTGTTCGTAGTTGAGAGTCTAATTTCTTTTGAAATAGATGTAATAAAATAGGATCCTGCTGGTCAACTGCGTATTTCAGATTTTTGAGAGCTTCTATTGACTCCGTTATAATGTTTAGTAGTTGTCGAATAGACTTAGCATCACCATACACGGCTTTTGGCATATCCCAAAATCTGTCAAAATGACCTTGTGCAATAATACGCCGATTTGAGTAACGATTATCCAAAATCTTCAATTCTAGATTATAATTATCCTCACTTAGCATTAAATTGTTAATTAATTTCAACGGTTCACCTTCCAAATATGCCTTTAAATAACTGAATTCCATGACGAGTTGAAGATTTGAATTTTCATGCACAACTGTATCAAACAAATTTCGAAAATCTATGTATTCTTTTGGGTTTCCTTTAAATCGTGGTATGGATAATTTTTCTAATGGTATCATATTAATATTTTAGCGGGAACTGTTCAATTCAATAAAAGTATCATCTGCGTTGTGCGTTTCAAGATGATTCAGTACATGTTCGTCCGCAACAATCATAATACTGAAATGAGCCTCATCGAAGTTTTCACGAATACTCTCTGGAGAAGTTATTAAATAACTTTTAAGAAATTTTCTTCTTCACTCTTTTGATCAGGTTTTCGAAGCTGCTTGATAATTACAGAAAACTGGGTTTCAAATTCTTCTTGCAAACGTGTAACAGTCGCGTACATCATGCGGAATTTAGTTTTTACTGTTTAATTACTAGGTTCTTCGGTTAATGCATCTGCAGCCTGACGTACTCGATTTATACGTTTCTGGATATCTGCCAATCGAATTTTTGCTTCTTCGTATATCCCCATGATGAATAAATAATAAACTTTTTTTTTTTTGTTAAATGTAGTGACCGAGTAAATAATTATTTAGTAATTATTATGAGAAAAGAAAATAGATAAAACAAACACAATTTTGAAATTATCTTTATACACTTGAATCACACTGCATATGTTGTGGTCAGTTTTTTTTTATAAGTGACGTTATACAACAAAAGATATATTCACGTAATAACATATAACAATAATGATACGTATAATGTGAGTATTTCTCCCTCGCAAACGAAAACAGCAATATCGCGTATTTCTAAATTATGTATCGATAAGCGCGCAAATGATTAAAATTTAAAGTTCAATTTTTCCTCAACGACGTGTAACCTTATAATAAGTAATCGATATACTATCGCAGCGCACTTATAATAATTATCGTAGCAGTAATGATAGTTTTAAATAATAATATTACACAATAAAATATCGTTGGTAAAATATCACAATAAATTTACAAATTTTCTTGGTATGCGGTGATACTAATCACTTAGGATATTCAGGTTCCGGCCGAAAGGACCAATGTTTGGGATTATAACACAAATTGTAAAAAATGGACTGTATAAATAATTAATAATGGAAATCGAAAAAAGTAGAAATAAAAACTAAATAACTAACTACTCATTTTCAGTATTGATACATTACTATTGATAACAATTACATATAAGAATAACCAAAAAATAAATATTCAAGTGCTGGCCAGCCTAGGAACGCTAATAAACAATGTATAATAACAAATAACATATAATAAAAAAACAATATGAATAAAAACCGTGGCGCTGTTGGTTTGAAGACGACGACGTCGGTAGTGACGGTGATTGCAACGACGGTATTAGCGGTGGTACAAACGTTGGTAGACAGCGATGATGATCAACAGAGGTGAAAAAATAGGTAAAAGTAGGTAACGGTCGATAACAAATACAAAAAGGTAATAAAACAAAAAATAACACGGGTATGGTGCGAGCACGAAGACGATTCACCGACGACGACAACAAAAAAAAAAAAACGTGTAATAATACTATTCATAATAATGAAAAACCTGTTTGTGTCGAAGTATAGTAGGAATTGCAACGATTACAATAATAATACGGATATCAATATTACTTACATATCTCGGTGGTATTATTATTCTAACAATAATCATTGATTGTAAATACTATAGATTGCTCACTAAAGACTTTATAATAAACCGAACATTTGCAAATTTCTTAGTAGCAAAAGACTAGAATGGGCTGGGCACGTGTGGCGTGCAGAAGGATGTATTATAAGAAAAGTGATCGGTGGAAATTTGAGGAGAAAAAGACTCATAGGGAGACCACGTCAAAGATGGTTCGATACGGTGAAGAGAGACTTAACACGAGTGGACCTTACTTATAGCATCAATCTGGCAGTAGATAGAATGCAATGGAAAGAAATTGTAGAAGCGGCATTAGACCTAAATGGTCTGTTTCAAGCCTAAGAAGAAGAAGAAGGAGAATAGATTGCTCACTGCCCGGTTTTTTGGTGTCGTGAAATAAAACTCTTGGTAGATGGCGGTGGTGAATATAAATTTCATATATTCGTATTTTATTTCGGCTGCCGACACTAATGTGCCAAAAGATCGTAAGGACATTTATAATACGTTATCAATGCGGGTGTAGGGTGACTACTGATTACATTTACGGCCGGTGGATGCCGGATAGTACGGTAAACAGTGGCGTAGGACAAACCCCCGAAATATTCAGTAAAAATATAATTAATATACTATATTTTTAATATATTTTCAAGTTCGTACAAAAATCGTTAGTACGCAAAACGTAAAACGCTTACGGGCCCCCCGTATCTATTTATATTACTTTGATAAAATCGCGGAAATTGCTATCGCTATCGCAAAACCGCAAATCGCCGTCAGCACCGACGTACCTTTAAGTGGCCATAACACGATCAATTATTGACAGTATAATTATTGACAGTATGTATTTACATTACTGACAGTGTACTCCTCACATGGTCAGTATAGATTATTGACAATACTTGGTTTGTTTGACACTTGACTGTTGTAAACAGTGTCAATTCCTTTGTTATTCCAATAGTCTTTGCAACGAACATCCCATAAACATTTAAAAGTTTTATACTCGAAAATAAAAGCACGAAATTGTTGTTCACGACTTTCGCGCGCGTTTGGACATTCATCACGTGAATCCTCCATCGCTGTGCTAATAATACTGAAAAACTGTCAGTACCCACCTCACATCATCAATATTATTATCAGTATATAATTACTGACGACTCGATATCCGATTTTTCCATCAATCATTAGTATCGTTTTTCTATACTGACAGTACATCAGTACCCACCTCACACGATCAATAATATTGTCAGTATCCCAAATACTGTCAATAATATTGATCGTGTGAGGGCCACTTTAATAGTCAGGTGGATCAAATAATATTATTCTTGTAAACTCGTATTTACTTTCACCTAATTAACGCTTCATTATGGTTATTAAAGATATGCAAGTAATTTTCTAACGATATTTAGACTTTCAGGTTCAATTAATAAGTATACAACCCCCCAAAATTTTTCTTACTACGCCATTGACGGTAAACATTTTATTACTTTAATTTCATCATTTTACGTGTTTCTAAATGAAAATTTTTAAATATTTGAAGAGTGGGCGATCCACTTACAGTGTATCGGTCAGTGGCGTACTTTCAATTTCTATCTAATCTAGGGGGGGGGGTTTATATAAAACATTGAAACTTCGTCCCCATAATATTTCGAATTCAACCATATAAATAAAATAAATCAAATAAAATATATCAAATATCTCTCTTTTTGTTAACAGCCCAAAGGCTGGTTGGCAGCAATTCTTCACTCCTCACGCTCCTCCGCTTTCCTTTTTAATGCACAATAAAATCTGCAGTCCATATCTCTGACTATTTGACTAATATACTCCAGTGGCGGTCGCCCTCTGCTGTTCTTTCCCTCAATGGCACCTTCTATTATCCTGCTGAGTAGGCTGTTATGGCGCAGTATGTGTCCAATCAACTTGGCTCTTTTTGTTTTTAAGGTCTTCAGAAAGCTTCTTGTTTCGCCGGCTCTTCGATAGACTTCTTCATTTGATATGTGTTCTGTCCAGCTTATTCTAAGTACATAGTCTTCTGTAGCACCAAGTCTCGAACGCTAGGAGTCTTTTTTCTTCCGTTTTACCTATGGTCCACGTCTTACTTCCATACAGTGCTACGCTCCAAACATAAGCCTTAAGTAGGTTTTTCCTCACTTTTATGTCAATATTTCTAGATGTAAACATATTTTTCTTGCTCTGAAATGCACATTTAGCCTGGTTTATTCTGTTTATGATCTCCCTGGTACTACGGCCGTCCTCAGTTATCTTACTTCCCAAATATTGTTATTCATTCACTTGCTCTAGTGTGTCGCCATCTAGTGTAATTTGAGTTTGAGTTCCTTCGTTACGGCTACAAACAAGGACTTTAGTTTTCGCTTTGTTTATTTTCATATTGTATTCAGTTTTCATTGTTATGTTAATTATTTCTAAGATATTCTGTAGATCCTCTTCATTGTCTGTTATTACCGCTATATCATCTGCAAATCTAAGCATATCTATTCTTTCTCCATTTATTCTTATCCCTACTTCAATTTCTTCTCTTCTTTTATTTATCCCTTCTTGTAAATATAGGTTAAAAAGGGATGGAGACAGTGTGCACCCTGCCTCACTCCTTCCTAATTTTTGCTTCTTCCTGGCTATTCCCACATCGTACTACTCCTATTTCTTGTTCGTACAAGCTTTTGATTATCCTTCTATCCTTATATGTAACCCCGACTCTTTTCAATATTTTAAATATCGTTTTCCATTTCACATTATCAAAGGCTTTTTCTAGATCGACGAAAGCTATAAAAGTTGTTTTTCTTTTTCTATTCTGCTTTTCAATAATTTGTCTTAGTGCTAAAATAGCTTCTCTAGTGCCTTTTCCTCTCCTAAAGCCAAATTGGTCCTCAGTTAGCAGTCCCTCTATTACTTGTTCAATTCTTTTAACACAATTCGGGTAAGGATTTTGACGCATGCGATACTAAACTTAACGTTCTGTGTTATTCACATGTTTTTGCCGTTGTTTTCTTTGGAATTGGTACAATTATGCACTTTGTAAAATCTCTTGGTACTTGTTTTATAGCATTTTTGGATCAGCTCATAAATTATCTTTTGGTATTTTCTCCACAATCTTTTATAAGTTCCGCCGGAATTTCATCTAGTCCGGGTGCTTTTTTATTCTTCAGGTCCAATAATGCCTTATCAAACTCTTCTCTCATTATACTTTGGTCTACTTCTGCCGTATCATTCTGATTTTCCTCTTCTATCTCTGCGTCTATTGTTATATTTTCTTCACGATACAGTTGTTCTAAGTACTCTTTTCAACATTTTGCTACTTCCGCTTCTTCATATATAATATTGCCATTTGCTTCTTTAATACTTGCCGTTTTAACTTTTCTTTCCTTAAAAAATCTTCTAACCATCCCATACGCCTTATCCATTAATCCCACTTTTAACGCTTTGTTAATATCCTGGCAAATGTTATTCAAGAATACTTCCTTGCTTTTCTTGCATTCTCTATTTATTGCATTTTTTAGTTTCCTGTATTTTTCCACACCTCTTTGGTCTGTAGCATTTTTATATCTCCTTCTTTCATTAATCATTTCCAGTGTTTCCTCGTTTATCCATTCTTTTCTTTTAGTTTCTTTTGATTTTCCTAAAATTTCATCCGCATTGTTTAATATGCAACTTTTGATATTTCCCCATTTTTCCTCGATGCTTGATGTACCTTGTGCGTCATATATCTCCATTATAGCTCTATCTGTTTTTTCTTTGTATGCATTTTTGATTTCTTCCACTTTCAGGTTTGTCAGTTGAAAGCGTTTCATATCTTTTTTCTTTCGTACTTTCTTAAACTTAAGTTCGCAATGCATCAGGACCATGTTATGATCGCTGTTAATATCGGCTCCTGGATAACTTTTACTGTCTTTAACTTGATTTTTGTATCTTCCTCTTACAAATATATAATCTATCTGTGCTCTTCTTATATCTCCGGTGCTTGCCATGTATATCGCCTTCTTTTGTGATGTTGGAAGTGTGTGTTTGTTATTACTAGATTATTCCGTACACAGAACTCTAATAAGATTTCTCCTCTTGGATTTCTAATTCCAAGTCCATACTTGCCAACAATATTCTTTTCTTTTCCTTCCCCCACGATAGCATTAAAGTCTCCTAGGATTATAAGATTTTCTTCTCCTTTGACAGTCTTTATTAAATCATTTAGTTCTTCATATATTCGTTCTACTTCATCGTCCTCTTCATCTGAGGTGGGCATATAAACTTGAATTATCACAGTATCTGTTGGTTTGGTATCTAATTATCTAATTTGACTAAAATTATTCTATCGCTATATTGCACATACCCTTTTACCATGTGTCCCATTTTTTTTGAAGAGCTATTCCTACTCCTTTTGTACCCATCCTTCCATCTTCTGTTCCTGAGTAGATTATTCTGTATTCCCCTGTCCAAAAATCACCTGATTTAGGCCATCTCATTTCTGAGATGCCCTGAATATCTATTTTAAGTCTTTTCATCTCAACTTTTAGGTTCTCTAATTTCCCTGCCTGCAGAAGAGTTCTGACATTCCATGTACCAATTATCTTAATATCATGACCTCTCATCTTCAATCTTAAAAGGATTAACTTCTTGAGTAGTCCCCACCCGGAGATCCGATTGGGGGACTATTTTACCTCCGGAATTTTTTACTGTCGAAGCCTTCATACTTTAAATTGCTGATACTCAGGATATCTATTTAGATCTTTAATGCGATAGTTTCCTCTTGCTTTTCGCATTCTACGCCGTTGACGAGAAAAAAAAATTGACTTGTTCATCCGCCTTTAAGAGCAATTTCTTACCCTAAGGACAAGAGAGTGCCCTTCCCTATACTATCGTAAAGAGTTGCTCCTTATACCGGGAGTAGTTCGGTTTAATCTCACTGGAATCTCCTGCCTGAGGATTTCCGCCAGTGGAGCTCGGGGCCCCGGGTGCGCTAAGCTCGTAGTACATGACATATTATTGTCATATACTTCCCCTGTGGGGAAATATATATCAAATATATTTGTCGAAAAATATAATATAGTTATAAAAAATATTGTGACAAAGATTTTCAAGATTTTTTTGAAAAATTTATCTTGTTAATACAGTCTACAGCTACATATTTGATGAAAATTTCAGATTTCTGTCCGTTAGTTTTAAAATTACGAAGAAAAAACGATAATCGATTTTGACGAAATTGCGTTTTTACCGTTTTTATGTAATTTTTCGGTATTTTTTTTTTTTTTTGATGCTTAAAAAAAGTACTGAGAAAATCGAAAAATATACTGCTAATTTTTTACAATTTTGATGTACCCATTCTTATCAATTATCATTTAAAGTTTCACTACCAATTTTTAGGAGTAATTTAGAAAATTCTTCTGCGTGTATATTTTTCGTTAGAGGCTTTGCATATTTATAGTAAAACTGTCACATTTATGTACAATACTTCCCTTACCCTCCCCTTCTCAGACATAAAATGAAAAATTAGGCAACATGAAGACACTCGGGAAGTATTTGGAACAACCTTGTGAAAAAAAAAATAGTAAAATAATTGAAATGCCTCGCCAAAAAGTCGTAACATTAAAAAACAATACATCCTTTCCTCTTTCCTTCACACACAAAAAATGAAAAAATGGGTGCTGTGGGGACACTTGAAGAAATATTTGGATAAACTCAGTAAAAAAATCGTAAAAAAGTTCAATAGTGTCGTCAGAAACTTGGTACATAATAAAGACCTGTTCTTTTATATATATTATATATATAAGGATTTATTTAGTAGTGTAGAGAGGGCGGATAGGAAACTCATTCTGCTTTGACAAACTATTTTAAATTAATAAGAAATTCGTTTCTTAGATTATTTTTTCCTTCATTAGTCGGTACATTATAATATGTGTAGATGTAGAATATTATAAACATAAACGTGACGTAGTCGCAAAATTATAGACGTACGATTATATTATAGGAACTAATAATTATATAAAATAACATAGCGGAAACTGTTTATTTGGTCACAAAATAAAGTAAATGCCATGCTATGGGCAATGCGTGTACGACCAGCACTTGCCTTGTCCAATGTCCATTGCATGTTCGTAAACGGCCGCCGCGCAGCCGCCAAACACTACTACTAGTGTTCGGTACCGCCTCCATACGTGGAGGCGAGCTTTAGTTCGCCACCCTGTGGCCACACTGCGTTCATTGCGCGAACGCCGTTTGTGATAACGACACACGAACGCGGGAATAAACATGCGTTGTTGTTTTCTTTTTTTGGTATCTCTCGTCTCGCGTCTGTCCGTTACGGTTTGTTTTTTCGTAATGTTTTTTGAGCACTCGTCGCTTTACTTCGTGGTTTTAACGAGTCCGAACCACGTCTTTCGTACGACACACACCGTTGTCACCGCGTTGTCGGTCGTCCAAGTGCGTGTTCATACGAAATTTGTACCGCCGTTACTCGTCTTTGGTCTGCGCGTGTATTGACGCTTGCCATCGCCGCCGCGCCCAATAGACCACGACATCGCGTCTCGTACGACACACGCCGTTGTCACCGCGTTGTCGGTCGTCCAAGTGCGCGTTCGTATGTTTTTCGGTTCGGTCTCGACTTATTCGCCTGTTCAGAATACAACGCTTACTGTCGCCGCCGCGTTTAACATTTTGGCACAGTTCGTATTCGCGCGAGCCGTGTGCCGCCGCCACCCGAGGGGACTCGGGGCCCGACTTTAACGTCGTCGTCGCCGCCATCGCGGTCAATGACCTTTGCACTGTTCAAGGCGTTGTCCACTTCGTTCGACAGCCGCTTCACCGTCAGACCGGTCCATCGTCGTTCTAAGGCCGGCTACCACGTCCCACACCGACATTTGGAGATCCGCTTGTCCGGGATTTCTACAGGTCAGACGTATCGATATATGTGTGTACTCGTATATAATTACGATTATTAATGTTAACTCGTTATATAGTTGTTATATGTTATTTGTGGTTGTTCTGTCACCCCTCCACCCCTTTGGTTATCGTTAAGCTATATTTTGTCTTGTACATATTGTAATATTTCTCATCTTAATATAGTCCATTAATTTTTACCCATTCAATCTGTCATTCAATTTAATTCGTTATTCCTAAACTCACTGAATCCCGGCTTCTCTTTCTACCGCAGTTGATAACTTCTCGCCAACTTACCGCGGCGAGGCCTTCACGCGTACATTTTTGGTCCTTCGGGCCGGATCTAACAGTGATTATCATGACCAGACGGAATAGGGATATAGCTGCTCAAAAAATTTTAACGCGCGCCCGTATCTTGCGCGATCAAACGGTCCGGTCGATTACCGATATACATTTGATTGCGGTCCAAGTCGATAAACACGAGATTCGGACAGATTTCCTTTCAATTCGTCTGGAAGAATTAAAATTACTTTTCAAAAAATTCCAGGACCAACAGGATGCCATTGTTGACGCGTTAATTGACCTCGATTGCGTCGATGGCTTTGCCGTCGATTCCGATATCACAAAGTCGGTCGAAAGTATGTACCACGATAGTTCCGCCATCGCCGCACGCGTGCTTCACGCTGAAGGTACTAGTAGTTCCGCGCCAGACACCTCACGTGTCACGAACACTTCTGCGTCTGTCTTGTCCTTACCCAAAATTGAACTACCCAAATTTGACGGAACTTTAACTCAGTGGATCTCGTTCCGCGACAAATTTGTCTCGTTGATACGTCGGAACGGAAATCTTAGTCAAGTCGACCAATTTCATTATCTGTTGTCGTGTCTGTCCGGTCCTGCGCTCTCTATTGTCAATTCGTTACCACTCACGGAAAGTAATTACAACATAGCGTGGACGACTTTATCCAATCGCTATGACAATCAGCGCTTACTGGCAACCGCACATCTGGAGAGATTATTTGCCTTCCGTCCTATGTCTACTGAGTCGCTGCCCGCCTTGCTAACTTTTGCCACCACTTTTCAGGAAAACATCGCTGCAATAAGAGCGCTAGGTGTTGCTGACTTGTCAGATTTCGTGTTATTTTTTATCGGTTCACGATTATTGGATTCGGACACCCGGAAATTGTTCGAAGCTAACATTTCGCAGGAAACAATCCCAACTTTCGACACATTACTCGCATTCGTGCATCAACGTTGTAAGATTTTAGAGAACATGAGATGTCTTGAAAAGATTGACTTGCGTTCACAAAAACCTAAATCCAGCGGCAATGTTCGATCGTCGCTGACTGTTACCAGTGTCAATAAAACGGTACCTCAAACTTCGAATTGTGGTTTATCTTCTAATACGTCCGACAAAGATAAAACGTCGTGCATGTATTGTAAAAACATTCATGCTATTTATCGATGTCATAAATTTGCCAAGCTGACGGTAAATCAGCGCCGAGCATTTGTTCTGTCACGTAAGCTGTGTTTTTCGTGCATGAGCCCACTTCATATGGCGTCGGAGTGCCCGTCAAAATTCGCCTGCAAAACATGTAAGCAACGACATCACACAATCCTACATACAAACCAAAATGGTAATCGGGAAAACCAGAGTTCTACCTCTTGTCCGTCTTCAAACCAGGGAGAAGCGCAAGTCACATTTTCCGGAACTTCGTGTACCAATAGCAATGTGCTACTTGGGACAGCCGTGGTTCGAGTACGGGACAGTTCGGGGGAATATCAGTATGTTCGTGCATTACTCGATAGTGGCTCGCAAGTATCGGCCATTACCTCGGAGTGCGCGGCCCGGCTAGGACTCATTCGTCGCCCGTGCCATATTGAAATAACAGGCTTGACCCAGAGTCCCGTTACACAGGTCAAAGGATCTACTACTTGTACGTTCACACCGCATCACATCGTCGAGCCTGAGTTCCAATGCGAAGACTTAGTTATCCTGCCGCGAATAACTTCTTCGATGCCGGTTACTCCATTACTACCTGAAGTACGTCAGCAGTACCAACACTTAGCCTTAGCCGACCCAAAGTTCGACACGCCGGCTGGTGTGGACATGCTCATTGGCGGGGACGTTTTCCCATATCTTATCCGTCCAAAGGGTGACATTTTACACAGTTGGTTTACCTTCGGCCTTAAACACTTGTCTTGGTTGGGTAGTGTTCGGCTCCGTCACACAAGCCAATTCGTCACAGTCTATGTCGCTGACAGCCACCTCTGTACCGTCGATCAATGAATTACTACATAAATTCTGGACTATAGAGGAACCTATTGCACCAGTCTCGCCCACTACTGAAGACCAGCTCTGTGAGCAGTTTTTCACGAGTACCACCCAACGTTTGCCGTCCGGACGCTTCTGTGTCGCCTTTCCATTTCGTGATCAGCTTGGTACCTTTCAGTCAGGAACATGCCCTACCAGACTTCCACATTCTGACGTAGTCGACGTGTCGCCACCAGATTCGCACTTATCCACTCACGGTCTCGGAGAATCTCGGTCACTGGCGCTACGACGGTTCTACAATCTGGAGCAGAAACTAATGAAAGATCCACAATTATATACTGCATACCGTAAATTCATGTCCGACTATGAAACACTCGGTCACATGGAGATTGCTAAATGTGCTGGCAAATACTTCATACCCCACCATGCTGTATTAAAAGCAGACGGTGATGTTTCAAAGTTGCGTGTGGTCTTTGATGCTTCGGCAGTAACTTCGTCCGGTCTATCATTAAACGCCGTACTTTGCACTGGGCCAAAGCTTCAGACAGATATACGTGACATCTTGCTTCGCAGTCGTCTGAAGAAATATATTTTTACCGCGGACATCGTCAAAATGTATCGCCAAATTTTGATTCGACCAGAAGACCGCCTATATCAGCATATCCTATGGCGTTCTTCACCCGACGAAGAAATCAAAGAATTTGAATTGCTCACCGTGACGTACGGAGTTAATTCGGCGCCGTATTTGGCCATTCGTTGTCTCCACGAACTAGAAGCACAAGAGGGCCACCGCTTTCCTTTGACCAAAGGAATTCTCACCACCGCCACGTATGTTGACGACGTAGTTGCTGGCGTGGATACAGAAGAGGACTTATTACGCATACAAGATCAGCTTATCACACTACTTCGATTGGGATGCTGCGAGCTGAAGAAATGGACAAGCAACTGTTCACGTGTTCTACGTCAGGTCTCAACACAAGACTGCACGTCACACACTTCATTTGATCCAAAAGACGACCATTCTGTCAAGGTGCTTGGACTTCATTGGGACACTCGTACTGATCATTTTGCGTATCATACCCTTAACCCAGAGACCCAACTAACGAAACGGAAGGCACTTTCTGTAATCGCACGCTTGTTCGATCCACTTGGCGCTCTGGGTCCGATGCTCATGTGGGCCAAAAGTTTCATGCAGGAATTATGTCAAAACAGTTTACAGTGGGATGATCCATTATCTCCCGATCTATCAACCTTATGGAAGCAGTTCCTAGCCGAACTACCCTCAATACAGCAGATTGTGCTACCACGCTATATTGACGTCAGGAATTATTCAAGTATCCAACTTCTTGGGTTTTCTGATGCCTCCAAAAAGGGTTACGCAGCTATTGCGTATCTACGAGTTCAGCACGAAAACGGCGATATTAAAGTATATTTTCTCACCTCCAGGACGAAGGTCGCCCCATTGAAAAGCGGCAAAATAGACGAGACACTGTCGATACCTCGTCTCGAACTGTGTGCCGCTTTGTTGCTGGCCCAACTGCTGGAGCGATTATATAACGTGTTACAGCCAGTCATTCCTATTGATCAAGTGCGTGCATGGACAGACTCTTCCGTCGTGCTGTCTTGGCTTACAGCAGACCAAAAACGGTTTAAGATCTTCGTAACTAACAGAGTGGCCAAGATTCACCAGCTGATTCCCAATTGTAGGTGGACACATGTATCTACAAATGAAAACCCGGCCGATCCTGCGTCGCGCGGCTTGTTACCGTCAGCTTTGCCGACCTCAGCGTTGCATTGGAGCGGTCCCGCGTTTTTACGACATGCGGAAACGTCTTGGCCACATTCCGAGGTTATTCCTGTCAATCTAGATTGTCTACCAGAAACTAAGGCCATTCAAGTACACGCCCTTCAAGTTGGCACGGTTCACTCAATAGAACCTTTTGAACGTTTTTCTTCTCTCATCCGAATGCAACGCGTCTTATCCTATTGTTTCCGCTTCGTTCGTCGAGCTCAAAAACGTTCTATTTTAACAGGACCCATTACTCGCTCCGAGCTGAACCATGTTCTCACCATCGCGATCAGGATGACCCAAAATATGTACTTTTCAACTGTACTTAAACAAGTGAGAGGATCTCAGACAATTTCTCCACCATCTCTGGCTCAACTCGCGCCATTCATCGGTCCTGACGACCTCTTACGTGTCGGCGGTCGTCTTCGGTTTTCATCATTAAGCGAAGATGCAAAACATCCAATTCTACTACCGAGTAATTCTCACATCACTAAATTGCTCATCCGTCACTATCATTTAAGTTTCCTTCACGGTGGACCAAAGTTAATTCTCTCCACGATTGCGCACAAGTACTGGATTCTATCAAGCCGCGATGCTGTTCGCCGATATATATTTTCATGTGTTCCGTGCACGCGCCATAGAGCTAACCATCCAACGCCTATTATGGCTGATCTTCCCTCAGCTCGTGTCCGACCGCATCGGCCATTCTTGCATGTAGGCATGGATTACGGAGGACCCTTCGTCGTCAAAGAGAGTCACCGTCGGAATTCACGCACACACAAGGTTTATCTGGCACTTTTCATTTGCATGACTGTGAAGGCCATCCATTTGGAGATCGCATTCGATCTCTCTACTGAAGCCTTCCGTGCTGCTCTGGACCGTTTCATCGCTCGCCGTGGAATGCCAGCTCACTTGTACTCTGACTGTGGAACCAATTTTGTCGGGGCTGCACGTCAGTTCAAAGCTTTGTTCAACGATCCTGCCGTTCAAGATCAACTTATACCACAAGTCCCTTGCATTTGGCACTTCAACCCTCCGGCTACGCCACACTTCGGCGGACTGTGGGAAGCGGCCATCAAGAGTTCGAAGTTCCATTTAAAGCACGTTCTCGGAGATCAGATCTTAACTTATGAAGAATTAAACACATTAATTGTTCGGGTCGAAGGAATCCTGAATTCACGGCCATTGACTCAAGCATCTACTGACCCGCACGACCTATGTGCTTTAACGCCCGGCCATTTTCTGATTGGACAACCCCTTCACGCCCTTTCTGAACAAGACGTCACCGACATTCCATTAAACCGACTCGATAGATGGCAACTCATCCGGCAGTGTCATCAATCATTCTGGAAGCAGTGGGCCTGAGAGTACTTATCCACATTACAGGGCCGTCAGAAGTGGTTCCATAAGACTCAAGATATAGCCGTAGGTGATATGGTGATTGTTGAAGCACCTAACCGACCGCCTACCGACTGGCGATTAGGACGTATAACAGAGGTTCATCCTGGATCGGACGGTACCGTACGAGTAGTCACAGTTCGAACTCGGGAAGGATACTTCAAACGTCCCGTTGTCAAACTGGTGCGGCTGCCCATCGAAAGTTAAGCCTCCTGCTCCCTCCATCCCTTCCGTTCATTGCTTTATGTATATATTTGTTTGTTGTTCTAGTTGTAATTTTATTGTAACATCCCGTTTTCATTGTCGCGCTATTTAATTGTAAAGTCCTACAGATCCGGAAGCCAGGTCTCAACATCTCGTCTTGGAAGCCGCCTTCGTCTTCCAACGTGGGGAGAATGTTCGGTACCGCCTCCATACGTGGAGGCGAGCTTTAGTTCGCCACCCTGTGGCCACACTGCGTTCATTGCGCGAACGCCGTTCGTGATAACGACACACGAACGCGGGAATAAACATACGTTGTTGTTTTCTTTTTTTGGTATCTCTCGTCTCGCGTCTGTCCGTTACGGTTTGTTTTTTCGTAATGTTTTTTGAGCACTCGTCGCTTTACTTCGTGGTTTTAACGAGTCCGAACCACGTCTTTCGTACGACACACGCCGTTGTCACCGCGTTGTCGGTCGTCCAAGTGCGTGTTCATACGAAATTTGTGCCGCCGCTACTCGTCTGTGGTCTGCGCGTGTATTGACGCTTGCCGTCGCCGCCGCGCTCAAGAGACCACGACATCGCGTCTCGTACGACACACGCCGTTGTCACCGCGTTGTCGGTCGTCCAAGTGCGTGTTCATACGAAATTTGTACCGCCGTTACTCGTCTTTGGTCTGCGCGTGTATTGACGCTTGCCGTCGCCGCCGCGCCCAATAGACCACGACATCGCGTCTCGTACGACACACGCCGTTGTCACCGCGTTGTCGGTCGTCCAAGTGCGCGTTCGTATGTTTGTCGGTTCGGTCTCGACTTATTCGCCTGTTCAGAATACAACGCTTACTGTCGCCGCCGCGTTTAACATTTTGGCACAGTTCGTATTCGCGCGAGCCGTGTGCCGCCGCCACCCGAGGGGACTCGGGGCCCGACTTTAACGTCGTCGTCGCCGCCATCGCGGTCAATGACCTTTGCACTGTTCAAGGCGTTGTCCACTTCGTTCGACAGCCGCTTCACCGTCAGACCGGTCCATCGTCGTTCTAAGGCCGGCTACCACGTCCCACACCGACATTTGGAGATCCGCTTGTCCGGGATTTCTACAGGTCAGACGTATCGATATATGTGTGTACTCGTATATAATTACGATTATTAATGTTAACTCGTTATATAGTTGTTATATGTTATTTGTGGTTGTTCTGTCACCCCTCCACCCCTTTGGTTATCGTTAAGCTATATTTTGTCTTGTACATATTGTAATATTTCTCATCTTAATACAGTCCATTAATTTTTACCCATTCAATCTGTCATTCAATTTAATTCGTTATTCCTAAACTCACTGAATCCCGGCTTCTCTTTCTACCGCAGTTGATAACTTCTCGCCAACTTACCGCGGCGAAGCCTTCACGCGTACAACTAGCGTTTTCAACGTTAGTGTCCAGAACTAATCACGCGCCCGCAGCGCAGCGCAGCGTAATGACACCGTCCAAATAACGCACCATCGAAAAACGAGGCAGTGAGCAATCTATAGTATTTATAATCAATGCAATAATTCATGATATATAACATAACAATAACAATAACAATAATAATAATAATAATAATAATAATAATAATAATAATAATAACAATAACAATAACAATAACAATAACAATAACAATAACAATAACAATAACAATAACAATAACAATAACAATAACAATAATAATAACAATAACAATAACAATAACAATAACAATAACAATAACAATAACAATAACAATAACAATAACAATAACAATAACAATAACAATAACAATAACAATAATAAACAATAACAATAACAATAACAATAACAATAACAATAACAATAACAATAAATAACAATAACAATAATAATAACAATAACAATAACAATAACAATAACAATAACAATAACAATAATAATAATAACAATAACAATAACAATAATAACAATAACAATAACAATAACAATAACAATAACAATAACAATAACAATAACAATAACAATAACAATAACAATAACAATAACAATAACAATAACAATAATAATAATAATAAAAAGAACAAAAAAGGATAACGGTATAAAAATAAAATAAATAGAAAGAATAAAAGGATTAAACAAAATGTACGAGTATATGTAAATTATACTATGGCATATGGCCTATTTATGACAAAAGAAAAATAAACACAAGACTAATATACATATAAATTATTGTGGTTGCACGGATAAAAAATTATTATAAAATTATAGTTAGTTAAACTAATTTTTGGTTAGAATAACTATAATTTTACTTATTTATATAGTTAAAGATACTTAAATTATATATTAAAAAAAACTGGATTCCACAAAAATTTATATATCACTTTTATTCGGTATATACGTATTTCGGTAACTATGTTGTATTGCCATCATCAGTACACAATAACGACTGGACGTTTAACGGCAGCCGGCAGTCCTTATATTATATTAAAACAAACTGGTTACCGCCTACCGATTCCCGCCTTCGAACGTTGAGTCATCAACCGATGAATCATTCAACGAATACGTTTTGCGATATCGTTTACAATATTATATTATTTTAAAAGTTTTAACAAATTATTTTGTAATGGGAATACAATGAAACAATTTCTATTCAACTCAAAATTCCCTAAACGCTCGGCTCAAAAAAAGTCTTTTACAATTTGTAACATTTCCATATACTGGATCGTATGGACCATTAATTTGGAAGCAGAGCCTCTTTTTTTAAAGTTTCCAGTTGCTGTAAATATTTATTTTAATTTTAATAAAATCTGCACCCGCAATACCATTGATAAAACTTTCGTCGTCAGTGTGTTCGTTAAAAGATTTATATTGCATGATTTTATCCAAGTTACAAAAATAATAACATTATATGAACAAAAACGAATGAATTCTAATCAAAGACCAGTATGTAAACTAGTCAGTTTACAATAAATATATACCTAATATTATACGTAGTATTATACTTATAACACCATATTACTATACTACATAATATGGCATATACATAATATATCACACAGCACACAGTACGTTCATTGCAAAATTTAAATTATTAAATAAAAACAATATTTGTGATAAGTTCTCATAATAAAGTAAATATTTAATTATTTATTCATATATATTGACCAATATCTCTGACATACTCAAGGTCAATTTCATTTATTTTTTCTATTTTATACATATACTTGCTGAATATATAAAACCAAATATAATTTCTAATATTCTCTTCCTCTAAATTCAGTTGTCAAACAGATATAAATCAATTTTAATAACCTAAAATAATAATTTTACAATTATATTGACCATATCCAATATTTTTATATTATATTTTTAACTACTTTTGTTGTTAATTTATGCAAAAAAAAATAATAAAACATGTACCTATATATATATATATATATATATATATATATATATATATATTTTTTATTTTTCAATTGTGTGGTTAATTTAGTAAAGGGAATTTCAATTAAATTTTAAATATAATAATTCTTTTCTTTTAGTATGGATTGTTTAATTTCCGGTGTCGAGAAAATGGCGTCCCCACTCAGAGCATTGCAGTAGCCCTACTCTGGCCTTAATTGACTGGGGTACACTGGCCCTTCAGTTGGGGGGTAAAGAGCAGGGCTAACAACTCTGCTTTAAAAAAAAGTGTCGTTCAGGAAATAATAAACAAGCCTCGGTTACGTGGAGCTTTGGATAATAAGACTGGAAATAAAGAAAATGGGGTTTTTTTGGAATGATGCGGGAACGTTTGATATTCAAGTAATAACAAAATTCTATGGTAAATGTAATGAACATTGCCAGTTTGGAACTGGTTTTGCAGTACACAAAGCTTAATACCAAATATAAAAGAATTTGAAGACATCAATCCAAGAATCTGACAATAAAAGCACAGTTTTTCGACATAACTTTCATAAATGTACATGCACCTACCGAAGATAAGCCACAGGAAAAAAGGATGATTTCTGTGATGTTGTTGACTTAACATTAAATGTATTACTCCAGTATAGAATAAGTGTAATCTTAGGTGACTTATCTGGATCACTCTCGGCGGCAACCTCAGGATATTTTCATGCTATTTTACACCCAACAGCACAAGAGCAGAGTATGAAAATTGGCTAGGGAAACTTGAAGTGAGCATTAGGTCCGCAACAGGTGATGTAATCGTAGCAGGCGATTTTAATGCGAAACACACCGAATGGGGATCGAAAGTAATCGATGATAAAGGTGAGGCCTTATCGGACTTTATCCATTCGCTAGGACTGGTAGTTTGTAACCAGGGAGGCATACCCACTAGGCAGCAAGACGATTCAGAGTCCTACATAGACGTAACGATGGTCTCGGCAAATCTCGCCACGAGGGTCATCGATTGGCGCGTCCTCGAAGAAGAATCAAACAGCGACCACAATTACATCGAGTTTAGGATTGAAGCTGCCCAAGTACGGACGAGGACACCACAAACGACAATACGGAACCTCAGAAACATAAACCAAAATCGACTGAGAAGTGCAATAACAGAAAACACGAAAGAGATCGTCATTGGTACTACAGCAATGGATAGCGCGGAGACCTTACACCACACTCTTACAGGTATACTGGAGGAAGTAGCGCCAATAAGACCAATAGGCACCAAACAAAAATCCGTATACTGGTGGACACTCGAAATAAAGGAGCTAAGAAAGACATGCAACCATCTCCGTCGGGTGTATCAACGCAAAAGGAGGCGTAAAGGTACGGACGCGTGCGAACAGGAGAAGGAAGCGTGGAAAAAGGCAAAACTTGACTTGACGAAGGAAATCAGAAGATCAAAGGAGGATGCTTGGCGTGAGCTCTGCAGGCTAGTAGAGGAGGACCCATGGGGCAGACCATTTAAATTGGTTATGAGGAAGCTATGTAAAAAGCTCCCCATACCAGGTATAAACATTCCGGGAAGGATGGAAAGCATTGTGGAAGGTTTGTTCCCTACTCACCGGCCTAAAGAGGCGACGGTATGGACAATAGAAGAAAACCCCCCCGTCATCACGCAGGCGGAGCTAAAGCACGCTACGAGCTGCCTGAAACCGAATAAGGCGCCAGGACCCGATGGGGTACCAAATGAGATACTGAAGAAACTCGTCGAGTTAAGACCTGGAATCGTACTGGACACATTCAATAGATGCATGTCGCTGGGTTGCTTCCCCTCCCTCTGGAAAACGGCTAGACTCGTGTTGGTGAGGAAGGACAATAAACCTCCAGAGGATCCATCATCGTACCGTCCTTTGTGTATGTTGAATACCACAGGGAAACTCTTTGAGAAAATACTAGACACGAGGATCAAGAGCTTCCTCGACGCGAACGATTGCTTAGCTCCAAACCAATACGGATTCCGCAAAGGCCGCTCCGCTATAGATGCGGTCACAAGACTAAGAAATATAGTAGACGGGTGTAGAGGGAATATACGTTGTATGGTCGGCCTGCTCACCCTCGACGTGCGCAACGCGTTTAACTCGGCACCATGGGATGGAGTCATAAAGGCAATAAAGGACAAAGGGCTGCCGGCCTATCTATGTAGAATCTTAGATAGTTATTTCCAAGACAGAGACCTTATCTACGAGGTAGCTGGCGAGGAAACTAGGAAGACACTAACGGCAGGGGTCCCGCAGGGATCAATTCTAGGTCCAACTATGTGGAACTTTATGATGGCCTACTAAGGGTGCCGATGCCTGAAGGCGTCGAAATTATTGCATATGCCGACGACGTTGCGATCACGGCAAGAGCTAACGGAAGCGGTATAGTGGCACAACTGCTTGGTGATGCGGCCGAAAGGGTGATCGATTGGCTGGAGGGCACAGGGATCGAGCTGGCAATCCACAAGACCGAGGCGATTCTCTTCACGAGGAAAAGAACAGACAATAAAATGCACGTCAGGATACTAGGGCATATAATCCCATCAAGAAACGTCGTGAAGTATCTCGGTATCCACCTAGACCAAAAATTGACGTTCCATGAACATGCGCGTGAAGTCGCTAAAAGAGCAGACGAGGCAACTAGAAGGCTGACGATAATTATGCCCAATACAGGTGGTGCGAAGTCGCAGAGAAGGAAGCTCTTAGCGACGCTGAGCCAAAATATTTTATTATACGGCGCACCAGTATGGGCTAGCCATATGGGGCGAAAAGGCTACAGCGTCCTAGACAGAAGCAACAGGAAGATCGGTCTAAGGGTCATCGCGGCATATAGGACCGTGTCCAAAGAGGCCGTCGAAGTAATTGCCAACATGCCACCACCGGAGCTGTCAGCGAAGTACAGGCAGCGTGTTCACACGTCTGCTGAAAAGCAAGCGGCCGAGGATGACATGCTAAAATCGTGGCAGACAAGCTGGGAAACAGCACAAAAAGGCAGGTGGACGTATAAACTGATACCGAACGTTGGAAACTGGGTGAGAAGAAGGCATGGTTCAATCTGCTTTCACCTCACCCAGTTGCTAACTGGTCACGGATGTTTTGCGGCATATCTCAAAAGATTTGGCATATCAAACTCGGCGGCCTGCTGGTTCTGCGGTCACCACACCGACGACGCACTGCACACTCTGTTCGAGTGCGATGCTTGGGCAGCGAAGAGATGGAGGTGCGGCATCGCTGTTGGAGAGGAGTTACGGCCAGAGAACCTCACGGGAATTATGTTAAGAGACGAGGAGAAATGGAACGATGTATGCAACCTGGTGAAGGAGATGATGATGGCGAAGGAAAAAGAAGAAAGAAGAAGAGAACGGGAAAGAATAGGAGTATAAAAGAAAAGTCTTTTTTTTTTAATTAAGACATCTTTGTTGTAGGCCGAAGGCCGACCTATTCAGGGTGGTTAGAGGCCCCCAATATACATTGTACAAACCATAGAAGGTATAAGGACAAAATGTATTTTACTTGTTTTTTTGTTTTTGTATAATAAACGATGCGGGTTGAAGGGGGCGAAATGACTAACGTCGGTGCCGCCCCCCCAACCAGCGATACCATCATAAAAAAAAAAAAAAAAAAAAAGGTGACTTAGACGCCAAAAATGGTAAAGAGGCTATATTCAGACCAATAGTCGGTAGCCATAGTCTACACCAGGGGTCTCCAACCTACGGCTCGCGGGCCGGATCCGGCCCGCCAAGGTTTTTGCAACGTCCCGCCAAGCTAATTAATGTTTTGAAAATAATATATTAGTTTTCATTGTTTTTAATTTACTAATTTATAGTCGATCATTCTTATCAGACTTACATTGTACTCTACAGTTACGCGAAAGTCAGATAATAGTTAACGATCGACTTTTTGCTGTTTTGAAAGAACATAATATTCGTAGACATTTTGAAACCAAGCACGCATCTACATATAACGAGCTGTTTGGTAAGTTACGATTAGAAAAGTTTGAAATGTTAAAACAAAATTTACTTGCTCAACAATCAATTTTTACAAAACGGTCACGTCAAAATGAGTCTCTTGTAAAAGCAAGTTTTCAAGTAGCTCGTACTCTGGCAATAGCCGGAAAACCTTTCACTGATGGTGAAATTGTAAAGGAGTCCATTTTGAAGACAGTTGAAGAAATTTGTCCCGATAAAATGAATTTATTCACCGGTGTTAGCTTGTCAGCGAACACAATTGCGCGACGTACCACAAATCTCGGAAATGATATTGTTGCAACATGTGTCGAACATATAAAAGTTTGGTTGGAAACGTTTGTAAAGCTGTATTGGAGACTGAAGCAGTAGAACCAATGGCTATTCACTGCATTATCCACCAGCAAGCTTTGTGTTTGGAAAAATGCCCCAATATCTGAATGTTGTTGTGCAGAATGTAAATTATATTCGAAAAAGTGCGCTCAGATGCTCAGTCACTGTCAGTTTAAGAACTTTCTCGCTGAAATTGAAAGCGAGCACCCAGATATTCCCTACCATTGTGAAGTTAGTTGGCTTAGCCGAGGTTATGTCTTGAAAAGATTTTTTTTGTCTTCGTTCAGAAATCGACATAGTTATGACAGAAAAAAACCACGTTGTAACTGAGTTAGCTGATTTTGTCATAGTTATGGAAACTAGCTTTTCTCGTTGATAAAACTTTAACTAATTTAATTAAATTTAAAACTGCAAGGAGCAAACTCATTAATTTCATTTACATATTCCTACATCAAAGCTTTCAAATTAAAATTAACCCTATTCACAAATCAATTAATACAAAAAAAATCTTGCACATTTTCCAACATGCAACAAATTCAAACTTGAAAATGATGAAGAATTCCCTATCGATTTTGCTGTTGAAGTTAAAAGTGTTTCACTTAACGTTTTTTCGGTTAACGTTGTGTTTTCCAGGAACCTATCCTCGACGTTAAACGAGGACTTACTGTATATACATTTCTTTCTGTGGTATGGGTTTTTTAGTTACAAGCTTATCAATTTGAGGCCTAAAATATATTTCAACTAAAATATACCTTTAACATATTTCTTAACGGTATTTCTGTATACGTATGACTGTAAATTAAAGTTTGGGCGCTTTTTAGATATTAATATTATAAAATAGCAGTAGTGAAATTATGCTGAATAAAGTGACACGAAGTTAGTTGTTACTATATATCAGGGATCGCAAACGTTATAATAACGTTTTGATTATAACGTTATAATTGCAAAATATTAATTGAAATGAATATCAAAAAACGTAACGGAAAACAATAAACACTAATTTTAAACAATCATTAAACGAAATAATGTATTAACGTTATATATCAAAATATCGAAAAACGAAAAATAGAATTACCGTTATTTAAATATTTTTTTCCAATTTACTACGGAAAATATAAGCCTATGGTGTAGGTTTATTATAGTTCTAAAATAAGGCTGGGTTCACAATTATTCAAAGATACGTCTGAGAAGATGTCAGCTAGTCAGAAAAGTTTCTGTTGGTAATATAATCAACATTTTAAGAAAAATATTTTGCATTGGAATATAAAGTCAAAAATAAACCAAGGTTCTCACTGAATAAATGTATAAAATCAAAAAATTAAAGATAAAAAATTAGGACTTTTATAATCAATGAAGTACATTACGTTTATGAGATTTGAAAACGTGCTATAGTCTATGGAATATGAATGGATTTATTAAATCGGAAAAAAAAATCGATATTAAACCAAATAACGTTAAAATACCGATAAACGTAAAACGTAAATATTATATAACGATAAAACTTTCCTAAACGTTAAACACAAATAATCTATAACGATAAAAGCAAAAGGTAAATAACGATAAAAAACGTTAAAACGTTAAACATTTTTTTTTTCAAATGAGAGCCCTGCTATAAATACAAAAAATACAATACTATACCTAACTACACATTTTTATTTTTTGTGGTATGGGTTATTTAGGTGCGAGTATATATTAACAAAAATACAAATTGGAATAAATAAAAAAATTGAAATATTATTATTCTTGATCCTATACATTTACTCAACCCCCATACAGGTAAGGAAAAATTTATATATCTTCAAATGTATTTACGATTTAATATTTTATTCACATTTGTATCAAATGACCGTTTGAAATTTTAAATATATTAATTTACTTTTCTTGTCGTATGGAATGTTTAATCCAAAAGATATATAACAAAAGAAGAAAACATATACTACAGTTTTATCATATATATAACTGGGATAATGAACAACATATATCATTTCTTAAAATTTTGAAATTATCATATAATATATGCTTAAGACTACTCGTATATGATAAATATACATTTTTTTTCGTGTTGTTGATTATTCAGGAAAAGGTATGTATAGTCCAAAATTCTACTTAAAAAAATAATGAAGTATATCTCATGATGAAATATAAATTAGAATATATAATTTTGCAAATTAGGTCGGCATTCTACAAAAAGGCAATTTCCAAAATTTATTTATCAGTGCTTTAAATATGCAAAATATATTAAAGCAATAAGTTTTGGATTTACATTTCCCAGAAATTTAGTTATTTACTTTGAATGTTATTTGCATTAATTTAAAACATTGTAAGATTTATTTGCCAAATGCGATAACACTACCAAATTGTCATCATATATTTTTCAATAGTTCTATATTATTTTCCTAAAATTAAAATTTTAATACTCCTTAAAATTGTCAGTATTGAAGTTAGAATATAAAATTTTCTTTCATGTGATTGGAAATAAAAGAAGCGAGTAAGTACATTTTAAAATTACAAATGTCATTAAGAGGAACAGAAAACATACTATTAAAGTGTACTTAATAATGTCAAAGTGTAATATCCAAAATTATATTATAATTTTCCCGGAAATTTTAATCGATATGATTTTACAATTACATCCGTATTTCCATACAGCTGGTTAAATTGTAGTTTTTCAACGATTTTCTTGTTAACATATGTATAAAATATATTATAATATAACTAAACATTTTATTTCTTGTGGTATGGGTTATTTAGAGCAGAGTATGTATATTCTAAAATTCAAATTGGCATGAAAAAAAAATGGAAATTTTTTCCATAATAAAAATAAGATAGATTAAATATAATTTTGTAAGTAGTATCAGGAATCAAGGCAATGAACGTGACATATACGTATTTGTCATTGTATCCTAATGATGTTTAGATCAAAATATGTACAATTAATTTAATATTAGTTATTTGTGATCCTATATAATTTATTCAATACTCATACATATATTGAAAATTTTACATGTTTTATTATTCTTCACGATTTGTAAATACGTCGTTAAAAAAGACTGTTTTAAAATTTAATTATATTAATTTTAAAAGCTTTTATTTAACGTCACTTGTATGTATGTCCTGGAATTTTGCCATCAATATTTCATCCACTTCCACTAAAGCTATCAGGCTGAAATTTGGCACACACGTTTGGTTCTCGTGACAATGCACAATTGCTTAAATGCCGCCATTTTTAATCTAATATGGTGGATTTTCCACAATGGCGATTCATCATTTTCACTGCAACCCCTATGATATGGGTATCAAATAAAAGGACATGATAAGCTTGATAAATGATGGCATACATGTAACACAGCTAAAGTCAATATAGTTCCCAGGAAAATTAAGTTACCGAAACGCTGAAAAAAGAATGATGCGAGTCATACTATCATGGGCATAACATTACATAAGATGCAAATTAATACTGTGGACTACGCTGTTGTATACTTAGAATCAAAGCTATTCGCAAATTGTCTAGGCTACGTCGCTATTAATAGATTTAGTCCCTAAAGAGTAAAAGTACTTCGTATAGAGGAATTGGATAATTTGAATCTGTCTGGAAAGAAGCAATCCAATTACGGATGCCTTGAAAGAAATGGACAGAATTAGAAATATAAGGACAGAATAGAATTGAAGATCTATTTCATAGCAAACTCTGTTGCTCGGTTTGTGTGTTACAACACCTATACACACAAATTAGGTACATTGTAATCTTGGTAAGCGCATGGCAACTGAATAAATAGATTACAGTGTGCAGAGCAGGGTTTCAAAAGGAGGTTGATGCGAAATAAATGTATTTCGGTGCACTATGCATCTTCGGTGCACCAACGAAAATGGATAGTAATCCTATCTAAAGTCGTGAAATTGATAAGAATCAGATAAGATTTTAAAAGTATAAGTTTTGAGACAATCCGCTACCTCCCGGTCGAATCGCTCGGCGGCGAATACCTTTTCCTGTAAGGATCGCCAAATGGGGGTGTGGTTATTGGACACACACGCCGGATTTTAAATGTAGTGTACGAAATATAATATACAAGATATAAAATGAAACAGTATAAAATATTAATATACGATTTATTTACGTTGTTTCGGAGAATAGCTCAAACGCATAAATCTCTGAGAGAAAGAAAAAAAAATAAATGCAAAAAAAATAAAAATTGATATATGACACAATTAAACCAGAACAATAAATTAATAAAATTACATAAAAAAAGTAACATCACATGGGAAAAAAATCAAATGCACCGGCCTTAACATAAAGAAAATCACTCACCCACCACCGTTGTTATTCCACCCGTCAGCGCACACCGCCGTCAGTTACACCATGGATGTGTACTCCAGAAAATATCCACAGAAAAATTACAATTGTACAGTAAATCGTACAATCTCACAGACGACAGCACACAGAGAAAGAGAGAGAGCGAGAGAGGGAGGAAGTGTTTTTGAAAATTAAATTAACAATATCGATACATTTGAATAATATTATAATTAAAACGACAACATTATATGTAGCAGACCGGTGTCAACGGAGGTGGGCACACAGTTATCGTTGTCTTTTTCCGAATTATGGCACGATTCAGGCTTAGGTTTTTATAATATAATTTTATTTTGGAATTTGAATGTCACAGTTTTTTCTACAATAAATTTAGGCTAAAAATAATTAATAAAATAATACCTCGGTTTTAATATTTTGGGTAAAATAAATTTTGACTCACATTAATATTTTGTATGAAATAGTAAATTAGCTTTAATAACTTTGGGTTCACAAATGGTCTGGGCTTATTAATTTGGGGCCTAAAATATATTTCAACTAGAATATACCTATAACATATTTCTTAACGGTATTTCTGTATTCGTATGACTGTAAATTTAAGCTTGAGTGCTCATTAGATATTAATATTATAAAATAGCAGTAGTGAAACGAAGCGAAGCGAAATTATGCTGAATAAAGTGACACGAAGTGGAAGGAGATAAAATGAAATAATTTGAAACGGCTGAAAAGTCTATGAATTATAATTAAGCTTTTCATTCTTATTGGGCACCCAAGCATATGTTTATAGTCATAAGAATACAGAAATAGCATGAAGAAATACGTGAAACGTATATTTTAGTAGAAATATACTATAAGCCAAAAATTGGTAAGCTCAGACCCTTTTTAAACCCAAAATTAAAGCTAAGTTACTATTTCGAACAAAATATAAGTGTAAGTGAAAATTTATTTTACTCAAAATATTAGAAATGAGGAACATACTATTTTATTAATTATATCATGCAAATATTACTCTCAACCTAAATTTATTTTAGCAAAAACTTATTTTTTTCTTTTAAGTAAATTTTATATTAAATTGTTAAATAAAACTTTTCTTAAGAAATAATTTTTATTATGTAATTCTATTTGTTCTTGTGAAATATAATGTTTAATACAAAATTTAAATTCAAATATTACGGTTTTATCAAACTCAACAGGAATATATCCTAATATATATGTTTTGCTTTTTAACTAATCTTATTAAATATTATTTGCAATGAGCTAAAAAAAATGTAAGATTTACTTGTCAGATATGATAATACAAACACTCTGTTATCATATATTTTTCAACAGTTCTACATTATTTTCCTGAAATTAAAAATTTTAATACTCCTAATAATTTTAATTATTGAAATTAGAATATAAAAATTCTCTTTCATGTGATTGGAAATAAAAGAAGCGAGTAAGTTCATTTTAAAATTACAAATGTCATTAAGAGGAACAGGAAAATACTATTAAAATGTATAAATAATCTCAAAGTGTTATATCCACAATTATAATGTTATAATTCACCGGAATTTTAAATCAATATGATTTTACAATTACATCGGTATATCTATACAAATAATATTTTAACGATTTTGTTGTTAATATATGTATACAAAATATACTATACTATATACATCTTATTTTTTGTGGTATGGGTTATTTAGACGCGAGTATGTACAATTGAAAAATATTTTAAGTTAATATTTAAAAATAAAAATGTAAATATTTTCCATTATAAAAAAAATAAAATAGATTAATTATAATTTTGGAAATAGAATATGGAATAAAAGCAAAGAAAGTCACATTTATATATATATATATATATATATACGAGTATATATATATATATGTCAATGTATCATAATGATATTTGTTCAAAATGTGTACTATTAATTTAATATTGATTGAATTCATTTAGTACTCATACATAACAAGAACATTTTATTTATTTTCAACATTTTCACGATTCAATATTAAATACCCTTTTATATAATGACCGTTTGCAATTTTAAATATATATATACTTATTCTTTTTTCTTGTGGTATGGATTGTTTAATCCAAAAGTTAATTTCGAATGTTACGATATTCTATAGAATAACTCGAAATAATCCCAAAATATATTAACTACTTCTGAAACCCATGAACTTATCTAATGATATTATTGCTTTATGGTTATAAAATGTAAAATTTATTTAACAGATATGACATTACTACTACTAGCGTCCCGTTCTCATGTTTTACCAAAAAATTTATTTTCTTTTCCTAAAATTAAAAATTGTAAAACATCCGATATAATCTGCCTATAATAATCCTTGTAATTTGCCTATTAATCTATGTCAAAATATAATTTTTTTATTTCATGTGATTGGGAAAATAAAGAATATCGTAAGTTCATGATAATATTACAAGTATCATTAAAAAGAACAGAAAAAATACAATTAATTTTCACAATAATTATGTTAGAATACTGCTAGATATTTCCAACCATAAACATGTTTAATTCTATGGGCTTTTGCAATAGTCTCATTTAAATAAAACTAATTCAATGGGCCGTATTCATAAAAACGAAGGATGTCCTCTCAAGCATAAGGTAGAAGTGTAAGGTTATGTTTTAAAGCGAAAGGTAGAAGTACAAGCATTTTCTTCTTTCTGTATTCATAATGATTACCTTATACTCTCGAGGATATCCTCCAAATACAAGTAAAATGTAAACTTTAATCGGTCTAATATGATCGCGATAACGCGTTTGTCGTTTATAAATAGAGTCTACTTTGGGTGTTCCCGTTCACATACCGATCGCTTTTTTCAAAAGCTTGTTATATTTTACCTCAGCAGTAGTAGTAGGGTTTTCAAATGGAGTCATGAGGCATGGCTCTATCCTATATCCACTGTCACCAATTAGCACAGCATTGCCTTAATTTCTTAATAGTAAGCACACTTGTGAATTTTTCCATATCCTGGAGTCGTGTACGGATCCAGGCCAACTAACGTCAACACTAGTAAATATTTCTTTGGCATCACAAGTGGCTTGAACAATTAGAGTAGACTCACTTTTCTATTAATGTATTCATCTCTATAGAGTTTTGGTTTCAATATCCCTATATGGGAACAATCGATTACACCAATTGCTGTCGGAAACTTATATTTCTTTTGCCATATTTGTTTTGCCTCCATTATTTCACTGTTGGTAGTTGGAAACTTTATCCATTCATTTGGATGAGCAATTATGCTGTCAACTACTGCATTCACAGTCCGAGATACCGTAGCTTGACTAACACCAAGTTCAGCACCAACACCTTTTTGATAACCAGGATCACTGAGATAACGCAAAAAAACCTTCATTCTATGAACAGATGACAATGCACCTCCCCGAGTTTCTTCATTTGTACCTAAAAATCTGTCCGCAAGCCACTGTACATTTCTTTCTTCAAAACGGTATAAATCTTTAAAATCACGAACACGTGTAGGTAAACGTGGCTAGTAATGTTTAACATCCCTCACATGCACAACATCTACCATCGTGATGAGAATCGGATAAAACAACCTTTCAGTACTGAAGTGAGTCAACTACTGAGCTAACTCAGCTTTTTTGAAGGATTTGCTTTTTATTTAAAGTAAAAGGTCAAGTTTATGTATACCTATTTACTTTTATGTAAGTATAAGGATATGCTTCTGCTCTACAAGTATAAGGTTCTGCTTAAAATTATTATGAATATAAGCAGAAGGATTTCCTTCATATTTTGCGAGTATAAACATATCTTTTTCTTTATGAATACGGCTCAATAAGTAAACTTTAACGAAACTTGTTCTCATTGCTTTTGGTCTAAAACGTAAACAGTTTATTGGTAATTTATTATTCGTTACTCTAAATTTGTTAAAGTCATGTATACATAATGATAAATTAAGTAATAATTTTTCCTCAATTCCAAATCTAAAAATGTCATAATTAGCTGGCAGTTCGGTGCTGTTAATACATTAATTTTCTTTCTTATAGTGTGAATTGATTAATCCATTAGTTATATTTAAACTCTACGGTTATATGTTATTTAACTGGAATGAAGCTCAAAAAATATTATTTCATAAACACTTGACGTTTTCTAATGATATATGTTTTAAGGTTAAAAAACATCAAATTTAATAGTGGGATGTGATATATTAGTTCTCATATATATTTCAACAGTTTTTATATTCTTTTCCTAAAATTAAAAATAATAATACCTTCATATAATATGCTATATGGAATTAGAAATGTAATTTTTTTTTTACATTACAAATTATTAATATTCTTTGAATAAGTTTGTGCTGTTACATTGGCATTTCCCCTTTTCTCGTAAAATTGTATTTTCTCAACGATTTTTATCGTTACTATATATACAAGAAATACTATACTATACATAACTACACATTTTTATTTTTTGTGGTATGGGTTATTGAGATGCGAGATAGAGGAATTGGATAATTCGAAACTGACTGGAAAGAAGCCTTGCAATTACGGATGCTTTGAAATAAATGGACAGAATGAGAAATATAAAGAAAGTAAAGAAATATAACTAAACATTTTTATTTTTTGTTGTATGGGTTATTTAGAAAAGTGTATGTATTATCAAGAATTCTAATTGGAATGAAAAAAAATTAAAATATATTTCATAGTAAAAATAAAATAATTTAAATAAAATTCTTCGAATGATGTCAGCAATTTCCAAAAAGGCAATTTTAGTAATTTAATTTTCAACGCTTTTGTCTGTGCAAATAAACCAGCAAGTAAGTTCATTTTAAAATTACAAACCTTTCTTATACACTTAAGGATACTTTAAATTTAATTTGTCTAATATTCCATATGTAATTTTTTGGGATCATCTAGCCGTATGCAATATATAATATTATAACTATATTTTTTTATGTTTTATGTAGATCGTGGTATGTATAATGTAAAATTCAAAGTAAAGAAAATTACGATCATAATAAAACATAAAATAGTTTAATTTTATTGTTTACAACAATATCTTCATTTTCCAGGATAGCAATTATAATAATTAATTTTAGTACTTTTAATTTGCAATATATAGAAAATCATTCAGTTCTGAATTTTTCTGGAAATTCATATATCAAATATATATTAAAATTATTAAACGTCCCTTTAATCCTAATAAAACAAAAATAAAACAATTGGATACCACCACCATATATACTTTCCAGTGTATTTTAAATATATTTGGTTCAAAATTTGTACAATTAATATAAATATTGGTTATTTGTGATCCTATAAAATAATTCAATAATCATATATTTATATATAATACTAGCACTCTGTTCTCATGTATTTTTAACAGTTTTTATATAACTTTCCTTAAATTTCAAGATCATAATATGTACTTTGTTTTAATCTGTTTATAGTATTTGAATTAGACTAATTCCTTTTCATATTACAAATTATTAATAGTTGTTACGGGACGGCACCTTCCTGGTGTCGAACCGTTACGTAAATGATAAATTCCGTGTGGTTTTCGATATTCACTGTTCTTTATTATTATATTACATAAGCTATTTTACATAATTGGGAGAGCAGGGTCGGCGTTGGGCAGCGGGCTTAAATAAGCGGCATGACCCAGACCGATGGTGCTGAGGCGGTCGGCGCGGCCGTTCCCTAGCGTTACAATAAGTAGGAGTTATACTAATAGTCTGGTGGGTGACAATTATGGGGAGTGGCGGGCGCTCTGCCCGGACGGCCCGCTGAAATCAGTGGCGTGTCCGAACGGTGCACGGACCCGGGGCGGTGACACTTAAATAAGTGGCCGTGCGGGGAACTAGGGGTGGTGGTGGCCCTGAAAAGGGCCGTTTTAGGTGGGGGCCCTGAAAAGGGCCGTTTTAAATGGTGTCCCAGAAAAGGGCGGTTTTGTGGACGCGTGCGCTGGATTCGACCCGGTGCACTGGTCCGTGGATGCTATGGACGTGTCTACCCCATCCGGCCGGTATCGCCTTCCTTCGTCGTTACACGTCTGCCGTGGGTGATAGTCCCGGTTTCGCTGCTGGCACTTGGGATTATGGACGGCTGGGGTATCGCCTTCGTCCGTCGGCGCGTTTACCGCGTGTGGTCGACACGGGGTTGTTGTCGCCGGCACTCGGGAACTACGTACGACCAGTATCGCCCTAGTCCGTATACACGGTCACGGCGTCGTCGTTGTCGGCAAGCGGCTAATGTATAAGCCGCGTAGGTGATCCAGTCGCCGCGTATGCTGGTGCTACGTCTGGATCGTGGCCGTAGATATACTGGATGCTGCGTCTCGGCCGTGGTCGTCGATATACTGGCTGCTACGTCTTGGCCGTATTCGTCGACGTTCTGGCTGTTGCGTCTGGATCGTAGTCGTCGATACACTGGCTGCTACGTCTTGGCCGTATTCGTCGATATACTGGCTGCTGCGTCTGGATCGTAGTCGTCGATATACTGGCTGCTACGTCTTGGCCGTATTCGTCGATGTACTGGCTGCTGCGTCTGGATCGTATTTGGCTCCGGTGTTTCTTCTATTCAATCTAGTGTCTGAGTACTGGTTGATTGAAGTGTTGAAGATGGAGAGCTTGTGTGGCATTTTTTATTTTTTTTTTGGGGAAGTGGGGGGAGAAAATCTTCTAAAGACACCTCGAGAGGTAGTGACGGATTCGCCAATCGTGGCGCCTATCGTCTAAAACCTCCCCCCGGGCGGTCAACCGGTTTGGTTATACACCCTGGAAGAAGAAGAGAGAAGAAAGAAGAGGAAAGAGGAAAGAATTGGTGCTGCGGAAGGTCGGTGGCCGCCACTTGCTCATAGGGCAGAGCAGTGGGGGCGCTCGCGTGCATTACGAGGCTCGAGGTTTAGTCGGAGTTGTGTTACATTAGTCGGTTATCTGCTCCAGAAGGGAGCAGGGGCGGTTTACCCAGTCGTAGGCGGCGGGTGAGTAGTCTGCGGTCGCGGAGATTGTTGGATTCGGGTGGGTCTTGACCGAATCGCGGAGCCTAGCTGCGAAGATGGGGGCAGCCTGCCGGGGAGAAAGTATGGGGACTTCCTTTAGGATCTGGGCGTTCCTGATGAACCATGGAATTTGCAGGGCGGATCGTAACATCTTCATGAAACATCCCTGGACTGGTTTGAGGCGCTGGTCGCTCGCCGCGCCCCAGATCGGAATGGCGTAGGTACAGATGCTCCTGATGATGGCTGAGAAGACTCTGAGCTTGGTAGATGATGACACGTTGTTGTTGTTGAAGAAGGCCTTGAGCTGGAAGAAGGATCCGAGAGCCTAACCTCTTGTGGACCTGATGTGTCTGCACCAGGAGAGCCTGCGATCTAGGGTGAGGCCCAGGTACTTGGAAGAGTAGCTCCACGGGATCGGGTGTCCGTCGATGATGATGCCTTGATGGGGGTTGCGATTCCTTTTGGAGAAAAAGATCGCGACCGTTTTCGATTTGTTGATGGACAGCCGCCATGTGGTGTACCATTTGTTGAGGTCTTCGAGGTGGATGTTGAGAGCGGTTGTACAGCAGTCGATGCCACCAGTCGTGCGAGAGACGGCCACGTCGTCGGCGAAGATTGAAGTCATGATGCCCTCCCGTTGTGGCATGTCGTAGCAGAAGATATTGAAGAGTGCGGGAGACAGCTTGGATCCCTGCGGGACACCGGCCGTGATGCTACGGGGTTCGGATAGGAAGTCCCCTACCTTGACTCTAAGGGACCTGTTTGCGAGGAAGGACCTAATCGCGCCTATCAGGTAAGGGGGGAAGTTCAGTACGGACAGCTTGTGTAGCAGTCCGTCATGCCACACCCGGTCGAACGCTTCCTGGACATCGAGGAGCACCATCGCCGTGTGGCGTCTCCTGTTGAGGCCGTCGGCGATGTGCTCGGTGACCCTGAGCAGCTGGTGTACCGAGGAGTGTCTGGACCTGAATCCGTACTGAACGTCGGAAAGAATGTTGTTCGCGCTCAGGTGCTGATTTACGCGGGAGAGCAGGGCGCTTTCGACTACCTTGCTGATGGAGGATAGTAGGCTGATGGGTCAATAGCTAGACGGAGAACTGAGCGGTTTGCCTTGCTTGGGAATGCAGATGATTGTGGCCTCTTTCCAGGCAGCGGGAAAGTGTTTGAGGCGCATGACGGCGTTTGTTATGTTACAGATTGCTACAAGATGTTTTCTGGGAAGTGTTTTGAGAACGTTGTTTTTGATTTGATCGCTGCCTGGCGATTTGTGGGCTTTGAGGGAGCGAATTATCGAAGATATTTCTTTCGGACAAGCAGGAGAAAATTTGGTTTTGTCGAGGGGAAGATGAAGAACCCCGCGCACAATCGTGTCGTGGACCTCTTTCAGCTCTGCAGCGCTTCGGTTAGGAGAGCACTGGGCCTGCAGCGAGTCCGCGAATATCTCCGCTTTGTCCGAGTCGAGAGAGAACGAGTTGTTGCCTACTTTCAGCGGTGGAAGGCAGGGACGCTTGTTCCTAAGTTTTCTGACTACATTCCAGACGTTTCTGGGGTGAGATTCGGCCTCGGCGATAAAAGTGTTGAAACGGTTATTTCGAAATTCAGATACGCGAAGGTGGACGGATTTCTGAAAAGCGTTGAGCTGGGACTTGAGCTCGGGAGTTCTCCGCGATTGCCAGAGTCTACGAATGTGGTTTTTATTGTTGACGAGTTGTTTGATGTCGTAAGGAAGTTTGAGTTTGTGTCGCGGCGCAAGAGTTGTTATAGTCGAGTTTTGCGTGGCGTTGTTCAAGTCGGTTGTCAGTGCTTCGACCGCGGCGTCGAGGTGGGTCTGGGATTTGATGGGGCTGCATTTGAACGGAGAGGTTTCAGATGGTATTGGAGGAGAAGCCAGTCGATTCGAGATGTGGTGACGGGGGATTGCGGGGGCGGTCCGGGAATTTCGAGAAATGTGGGGTTGTGATCGGATGACAGTCGCTCTAGGGTCCACGGGGTTTTCGGCACGAGGACGTCTTTAGTGATGAAGAGGTCGAGGATGTCCGGGTCCCGAGTGGAGCAACCGGGGAAGTGAGTTGGCGCTGAGGGGGCATCTATGACGAGATTATGGCGAAGAAGTGTCCTGAGAAGAGAACTGCCTGCCGTGTTGGTGTGTTTGCAGCCCCAAGATGTGTGCTTGGCGTTGAGGTCCCCGGCCACGACGGTGGGCACGTTGGAGGCGAAAAGTGGGACGATAAATGAGAGTTTTCGGTTGTGCGCGGGCGGCGAGTAAATTGCGATGACGCGGGTGGGCGCGGGGGAGGTGTAAACCTCGACCCCTACGACCTCGCAGCTGATGTTGTTGTCGGTGTTGATGGCGCGATGACGAAGGCCCCTGCGGACGAGGACTGCTACCCCCCCTCCTGCGGTTCCTACGCGGTCGCGTCTATAAGTCGTGTAGTTCGCTAAGTAAATGTTTTTGTTGTTGCTAAGGTGAGTTTCGGTGATGCACGCGATGTCGATGTTTTGTTCGTCGAGTAGTTGTTCGAGTTCGGTGAGTTTGTTTTGCACGCCGTTAGCGTTCCAATTCAGGATGAGGAGGCCGTTGACGGGATTAGGATTCATGGACGCGCTTGAAGGATGGCCGCGGTGAGCGTCTGTGTGAACTGTGTCACCGCTGCGAGGATGATGGCCTGAAGGGCGTCAACCGGTGGGCTGGGAATGAGAGGGGGAGCGGTTTGAGGAAGAGGCGCTGGTCCGGTGGAAGGAGAGGGAGCGGCTGTTGGGGCAGCTGTTTGCGCGTACGTGCGGTTGGGGCGAGTCGCGTTGGTCGCGGGTTGTTGCTGGCGTTTGGGCGCGCGGTTCGTTGGCGGTGGAGCGGGTTTGGCTTCGGGCGAGGTGTTCGGCTTTTTCGGCGTTTTTGCGCAGCCGCGATAGGTCGCGCGATGGAAGCCTTTGCAGTTCGCGCAGGTGGGGACGGCGTCTTTTTTATCTTTAGCGGTGCAGGCGGGGGTCGCGTGGCTTTTGCCGCAGAACGCGCAGACGAAGGGGGCGCGGCAGTAGTTCGCGGTGTGGAAGAACTTGAGGCAGCGGCGGCACTGCGGGACTTCGTTAGTCTTACGCTTGGCCTCGGCTTTTACGCTGAGGCCACCTATCGCGGTGATATCAAAGATGGTGCGGGCGCTGTCGGAGGAAGCGTCGAGGTGGACGGTGACCAGGGGCCAGATTTTCCCGGCTTTGGACATGCGGTGGACGCGGCGGACGGCGGGGACCTTCATCTTGAGTTCGTCTAAGATCTCCTGCTCGGTGAAGTCTTCGTTGACTCCGCGGAAGACGACGACCAGTTCGCGGTCTTGTTGCAGCTGGTGCGTAGAGTATTCTAGATCCTTGGCGTCGAGGTCGCGGGTGATCTGGCGGAAGCTGTCCACCGTCTGCGGGTAAATCCTAACGCCGCTGGAGGTGTTCACTGCGCGGCGGATCGGGATTTCGTGCGCGGCGAATGCTTTGCGGATTTTGGGCCAGTTGGTACTTTTGCCTAACAGGATGGGAGGCGGACATTTTTCTTTGGCGGCGGCGGCGGAGGAGACGGACATTTCGCTGTCGCTGTCGGATTCGGACGACGAGTCGCTGAATATGTTGCCCGGTGTGTCGTGGGGCAGAGCGGGTGGCGGAGACGGGCTGTCGGAGTCATGGGAGTTGGCGATGTCGTCGGGGGAGGAGGAGGTTTTTCGTTTTTTGTTCTTGCGGCGGCGTTGTTTTGAGGTTTCCGATGACGAGGCGGAGGAGGCGCGGGGGCGATGTGGTTCGTCGGCCAGTCTCTCCTTTAGCGAAGCAATTTCGGCTTGCAGTTGGAGGATGCAGGCCCACATCGATTCGGGAGTCATTCCCGTGGGAAGTGGTGACGAGTCCATCGTGGTGGAGCGGGGGAACGGTTGCGGCGAACGGCGTTCGGTCGAGGTGACGAGCGAACGGCGATCGGTCGTGGCCGAGCGCGCGTGGCGGTGGGGGGGCTTGGCTGGGAGTGCTGCGGCAATGTGGGGGCGCGGCCCCACGACAGCTGTGTCGGAGAGAGGTTGGGTCCCGTCGCTTTCGCGACGGCTTACCTTGCGTTGGCGAGGACCGAAGTATCGTCGTCACGCGCCGTGCGGCGGACGGTGCGGTTTGGACGGTACTTCCTTCGGCGGGTGGTTGGACGGCGTGCGGTTGAAGGCTGGTGGCGGAGCCGCGGACCGGAGTGCCGTAGTCACGCGGCGTGCGACGGACGCGGCGGTTTGGACGGCACTTCTTGGTAGGCGGCTGGTCTGTCGGTGGTGGACAGTGTTGAGGTGTACGGCCGGGCTGGACGTTTGGTGGTCAGCTGTTCGTCGTGCGTGCTTCGGGGGGAGAGTCCTGAAAAGGACTGTTTTAGTTGAGGGAATGCTGCAGAGTTGAGGCGAAGTGGCTGAGGCTTGGCTTCGGCTGCTGGCTGCGCACGTGTATGACTGAACCGTGGATGCTGACCGTAGATGGCACTGGCGCAGGTGCTTCGGAGACGTGACAATTAGGTACGGTCACTTGCCGTTTAGTCGGTGACATGTTGTGGATTGTTCCGTTACATAGTCTAAGAATAAAATTTTTACTATTACATCAGCATTCTCCTTTATATTCTTAATTGTACTTGTTCAACGACTTTTGTTAATATACGTATACAACAAAGACTACTCGTATATGATAAATATACATTTTTTTTCGTGTTGTTGATTATTCAGGAAAAGGTATGTATAGTCCAAAATTCTACTTAAAAATATAATGAAGTATATCTCATGATGAAATATAAATTAGAATATATAATTTTGCGAATTAGGTCGGCATTCTACAAAAAGGCAGTTTCCAAAATTTATTTGTCAGTGCTTTAAATATGCAAAATATATTAAAGCAATAAGTTTTGGATTTACATTTCCTAGAAAATTAGTTATTTACTTTGAATGTTATTTGCATTAATTTAAAACATTGTAAGATTTATTTGCCAAATGCGATAACACTACCAAATTGTCATCATATATTTTTCAATAGTTCTATATAATTTTCCTAAAATTAAAATTTTAATACTCCTTAAAATTGTCAGTATTGAAGTTAGAATATAAAAATTTTCTTTCATGTGATTGGAAATAAAAGAAGCGAGTAAGTACATTTTAAAATTACAAATGTCATTAAGAGGAACAGAAAACATACTATTAAAGTGTACTTAATAATGTCAAAGTGTAATATCCAAAATTATATTATAATTTTCCCGGAAATTTTAATCGATATGATTTTTACAATTACATCCGTATTTCCATACAGCTGGTTAAATTGTAGTTTTTCAACGATTTTTCTTGTTAACATATGTATAAAAATATATTATAATATAACTAAACATTTTTATTTCTTGTGGTATGGGTTATTTAGAGCAGAGTATGTATATTCTAAAATTCAAATTGACGTGAAAAAATTAATGGAAATATTTTCCATAATAAAAATAAGATAGATTAAATATAATTTTGTAAGTAGTATCAGGAATCAAGGCAATGAACGTGACATATATTTTTCATTGTATCCTAATGATATTTATTTCAAAATATGTACAATTAATGTAATGTTAGTTATTTGTGATCCTATATAATTTATTCAATACTCATACATATATTGAAAATGTTACATGTTTTCATTATTCTTCACGATTTATAAATACGTCGTTAAAAAAGACTGTTTTAAAATTTAATTATATTAATTTTAAAAGCTTTTATTTAACGTCACTTGTATGTATTTCCTGGAATTTCGCCATCAATAATTCATCCATTTCCACTAAAGCTATTTAGTTTTAAATTTATTTAAAAGATATGACATTACTACTACTAGCGTCCCGTTCTCATGTTTTACCAAAAAATTTATTTTCTTTTTCTAAAATTAAAAATTGTAAAACATCCGATATAATCTGCCTATAATAATCCTTGTAATTTGCCTATTAATCTATGTCAAAATATAATTTTTTATTTCATGTGATTGGGAAAATAAAGAATATCGTAAGTTCATGATAATATTACAAGTATCATTAAAAAGAACAGATAAAATACAATTAATTTTCACAATAATTATGTTAGAATACTGCTAGATATTTCCAACCATAAACATGTTTAATTCTATGGGCTTTTGCAATAGTCTCATTTAAATAAAACTAATTCAATAAGCAAACTTTAACAAAACTTGTTCTCATTGCTTTTGGTCTAAAACGTAAACAGTTTATTGGTAATTTATTATTCGTTACTCTAAATTTGTTAAAGTCATGTATACATAATGATAAATTAAGTAATAATTTTTCCTCAATTCTAAATCTAAAAATGTCATAATTAGCTGGCAGTTCGGTGCTGATAATACATTAATTTTCTTTCTTATAGTGTGAATTGATTAATCCATTAGTTATATTTAAACTCTACGGTTATATGTTATTTAACTGGAATGAAGCTCAAAAAATATTATTTCATAAACACTTGACGTTTTCTAATGATATATGTTTTAAGGTTAAAAAAACATCAAATTTAATAGTGGGATGTGATATATTAGTTCTCATATATATTTCAACAGTTTTTATATTCTTTTCCTAAAATTAAAAATAATAATACCTTCATATAATATGCTATATGGAATTAGAAATGTAATTTTTTTTTTACATTACAAATTATTAATATTCTTTGAATAAGTTTGTGCTGTTACATTGGCATTTCCCCTTTTCTCGTAAAATTGTATTTTCTCAACGATTTTTATCGTTACTATATATACAAGAAATACTATACTATACATAACTACAAATTTTTATTTTTTGTGGTATGGGTTATTGAGATGCGAGATAGAGGAATTGGATAATTCGAAACTGACTGGAAAGAAGCCTTGCAATTACGGATGCTTTGAAATAAATGGACAGAATGAGAAATATAAAGAAAGTAAAGAAATATAACTAAACATTTTTATTTTTTGTTGTATGGGTTATTTAGGTAATTGTATGTATTATCAAGAATTCTAATTGGAATGAAAAAAAATTAAAATATATTTCATAGTAAAAATAAAATAATTTAAATAAAGTTTTTCGAATAATGTCAGCAATTTCCAAAAAGGCAATTTTAGTAATTTAATTTTCAACGCTTTTGTCTGTGCAAATAAACCAGCAAGTAAGTTCATTTTAAAATTACAAACCTTTCTTATACACTTAAGGATACTTTAAATTTAATTTGTCTAATATTCCATATGTAATTTTTTGGGATCATCTAGCCGTATGCAATATATAATATTATAACTATATTTTTTTATGTTTTATGTAGATCATGGTATGTATAATGTAAAGTTCAAAGTAAAGAAAATTACGATCATAATAAAACATAAAATAGTTTAATTTTATTGTTTACAACAATATCTTCATTTTCCAGGATAGCAATTATAATAATTAATTTTAGTACTTTTAATTTGCAATATATAGAAAATCATTCAGTTCTGAATTTTCTGGAAATTCATATATCAAATATATAATAAAATTATTAAACGTCCCTTTAATCCTAATAAAACAAAAATAAAACAATTGGATACCACCACCATATATACTTTCCAGTGTATTTTAAATATATTTGGTTCAAAATTTGTACAATTAATATAAATATTGGTTATTTGTGATCCTATAAAATAATTCAATAATCATATATTTATATATAATACTAGCACTCTGTTCTCATGTATTTTTAACAGTTTTTATATAACTTTCCTTAAATTTCAAGATCATAATATGTACTTTGTTTTAATCTGTTTATAGTATTTGAATTAGACTAATTCCTTTTCATATTACAAATTATTAATAGTCTAAGAATAAGATTTTTACTATTATATTAGCATTCTCCTTTATATTCTTAATTGTACTTGTTCAACGACTTTTGTTAATATGCGTATACAATAAAGACTACTCGTATATGATAAATATACATTTTTTTTCGTGTTGTTGATTATTCAGGAAAAGGTATGTATAGTCCAAAATTCTACTTAAAAAAATAATGAAGTATATCTCATGATGAAATATAAATTAGAATATATAATTTTGCAAATTAGGTCGGCATTCTACAAAAAGGCAATTTCCAAAATTTATTTATCAGTGCTTTAAATATGCAAAATATATTAAAGCAATAAGTTTTGGATTTACATTTCCCAGAAATTTAGTTATTTACTTTGAATGTTATTTGCATTAATTAAAAACATTGTAAGATTTATTTGCCAAATGCGATAACACTACCAAATTGTCATCATATATTTTTCAATAGTTCTATATTATTTTCCTAAAATTAAAATTTTAATACTCCCTTAAAATTGTCAGTATTGAAGTTAGAATATAAAAATTTTCTTTCATGTGATTGGAAATAAAAGAAGCGAGTAAGTACATTTTAAAATTACAAATGTCATTAAGAGGAACAGAAAACATACTATTAAAGTGTACTTAATAATGTCAAAGTGTCTTATCCAAAATTATATTATAATTTTCCCGGAAATTTTAATCGATATGATTTTTACAATTACATCCGTATTTCCATACAGCTCGTTAAATTGTAGTTTTTCAACGATTTTTCTTGTTAACATATGTATAAAAATATATTATAATATAACTAAACATTTTTATTTCTTGTGGTATGGGTTATTTAGTACTGAGTATGTATATTCTAAAATTCAATTTGACATGAAAAAAATAATAGAAATTTTTTCCATAATAAAAATAAGATAGATTAAATATAATTTTGTAAGTAGTATCAGGAATCAAGGCAATGAACGTGACATATATTTTTCATTGTATCCTAATGATATTTAGTTCAAAATATGTACAATTATTTTAATATTAGTTATTTGTGATCCTATATAATTTATTCAATACTCATACATATATTGAAAATGTTACATGTTTTCATTATTCTTCACGATTTGTAAATACGTCGTTAAAAAAGACTGTTTTAAAATTTAATTATATTAATTTTAAAAGCTTTTATTTGACGTCACTTGTATGTATGTTCTGGAATTTTGCCATTAATATTTCATCCACTTCCACTAAAGCTATCAGGCTGAAATTTGGCACACACGTTTGGTTCTCGTGACAATGCACAATTGCTTAAATGCCGCCATTTTTAATCTAATATGGTGGACTTTCCACAATAGCGATTCATCATTTTCACTGCAACCCCTATGATATGGGTATCAAATAAAAGGGCATGATAAGCTTGATAAATGATGGCATACATGTAACACAGCCAAAGTCAATATAGTTCCCAGGAAAATTAAGTTACCGAAACGCTGAAAAAAGAATGATGCGAGTCATACTATCATGGGCATAACATTACATAAGATGCAAATTAATACTGTGGACTACGCTGTTGTATACTTAGAATCAAAGCTATTCGCAAATTGTCTAGGCTACGTCGCTATTAATAGATTTAGTCCCTAAAGAGTAAAAGTACTTCGTATAGAGGAATTGGATAATTTGAATCTGTCTGGAAAGAAGCAATCCAGTTACGGATGCCTTGAAAGAAATGGACAGAATTAGAAATATAAGGACAGAATAGAATTGAAGATCTATTTCATAGCAAACTCTGTTGCTCGGTTTGTGTGTTACAACACCTATACACACAAATTAGGTACATTGTAATCTTGGTAAGCGCATGGCAACTGAATAAATAGATTACAGTGTGCAGAGCAGGGTTTCAAAAGGAGGTTGATGCGAAATAAATGTATTTCGGTGCACTATGCATCTTCGGTGCACCAACGAAAATGGATAGTAATCCTATCTAAAGTCGTGAAATTGATAAGAATCAGATAAGATTTTAAAAGTATAAGTTTTGAGACAATCCGCTACCTCCCGGTCGAATCGCTCGGCGGCGAATACCTTTTCCTGTAAGGATCGCCAAATGGGGGTGTGGTTATTGGACACACACGCCGGATTTTAAATGTAGTGTACGAAATATAATATACAAGATATAAAAATGAAACAGTATAAAATATTAATATACGATTTATTTACGTTGTTTCGGAGAATAGCTCAAACGCATAAATCTCTGAGAGAAAGAAAAAAAAATAAATGCAAAAAAAATAAAAATTGATATATGACACAATTAAACCAGAACAATAAATTAATAAAATTACATAAAAAAAGTAACATCACATGGGAAAAAAATCAAATGCACCGGCCTTAACATAAAGAAAATCACTCACCCACCACCGTTGTTATTCCACCCGTCAGCACACACCGCCGTCAGTTACACCATGGATGTGTACTTCAGAAAATATCCACAAAAAAATTACAATTGTACAGTAAATCGTACAATCTCACAGACGACAGCACAGAGAGAGAGAGAGAGAGAGCGAGAGAGGGAGGATGTGTTTTTGAAAATTAAGTTAACAATATCGATACATTTGAATAATATTATAATTAAAACGACAACATTATATGTAGCAGACCGGTGTCAACGGAGGTGGGCACACAGTTATCGTTGTCTTTTTCCGAATTATGGCACGATTCAGGCTTAGGTTTTTATAATATAATTTTATTTTGGAATTTGAATGTCACAGTTTTTTCTACAATAAATTTAGGCTAAAAATAATTAATAAAATAATACCTCGGTTTTAATATTTTGGGTAAAATAAATTTTGACTCACATTAATATTTTGTATGAAATAGTAAATTAGCTTTAATAACTTTGGGTTCACAAATGGTCTGGGCTTATTAATTTGGGGCCTAAAATATATTTCAACTAGAATATACCTATAACATATTTCTTAACGGTATTTCTGTATTCGTATGACTGTAAATTTAAGCTTGAGTGCTCATTAGATATTAATATTATAAAATAGCAGTAGTGAAACGAAGCGAAGCGAAATTATGCTGAATAAAGTGACACGAAGTGGAAGGAGATAAAATGAAATAATTTGAAACGGCTGAAAAGTCTATGAATTATAATTAAGCTTTTCATTCTTATTGGGCACCCAAGCATATGTTTATAGTCATAAGAATACAGAAATAGCATGAAGAAATACGTGAAACGTATATTTTAGTAGAAATATACTATAAGCCAAAAATTGGTAAGCTCAGACCCTTTTTAAACCCAAAATTAAAGCTAAGTTACTATTTCGAACAAAATATAAGTGTAAGTGAAAATTTATTTTACTCAAAATATTAAAAACGAGGTACATACTATTTTATTAATTATATCATGCAAATATTACTCTCAACCTAAATTTATTTTAGCAAAAACTTATTTTTTTCTTTTAAGTAAATTTTATAATAAATTGTTAAATAAAACTTTTCTTAAGAAATAATTTTTGTTGTGTAATTTTATTTGTTCTTGTGAAATATAATGTTTAATACAAAATTTAAATTCAAATACTATACGGTTTTATCAAATTCAACAGGAATATATCCTAATATATATGTTTTGCTTTTAACTGATGTTATTAAATATTATTTGCAATGAGCTAAAAAAATGTAAGATTTTCTAGTCAGATATGATAATACAAACACTCTGTTATCATATATTTTTCAATAGTTCTATATTATTTTCCTAAAATTAAAGATTTTAATACTCCCTTTAAATTTTCATTATTGAAGTTAGAATATAAAAATTCTCTTTCGTGTTGTTGAATATAAAAGAATCAGGTAAGTTCATTTTAAAATTACAAATGTCATGAAGAGAAACAGGAAAAATACTATTAAGGTGTACTAAATAATCTCAAAGTGTTATATCCACAGTTATAATGTTATAATTCACCCGAAATTTTTAATCAATATGATTTTTACAATTACATCGGTATATCCATACAAATAATATTTTTAACGATTTTGTTGTTACTATATGTATACAAAATATACTATACTATATACATCTTATTTTTTGTGGTATGGGTTTTTTAGACGCGAGTATGTACAATTGAAAAATATTTTAATTTAATATTTAAAAATAAAAATGTAAATATGTTCCATAATAAAAATAAAATAGATTAATTATAATTTTGGAAATAGTATATGGAATAAAAGCAAAGAACGTCATATATATATATATATATATATATATATATGTCAATGTATCATAATGATATTTGTTCAAAATGTGTAGGTACCTACCTACAATTAATTTAATATTGATTGAATTCATTTAATACTCATACATAACAAGAACATTTTATTTATTTTAAATAAATATAATAAATACGTCGTTGAGAAAGACTGTTTTAAATTTTAATTTTATTAATTTTAAAAGCTTTTATTTAACGTCACTTGTATGTATTTCCTGGAATTTCGCCATCAATAATTCATCCATTTCCACTAAAGCTATTTAGTTTTAAATTTATTTAAAAGATATGACATTACTACTACTAGCGTCCCGTTCTCATGTTTTACCAAAAAATTTATTTTCTTTTTCTAAAATTAAAAATTGTAAAACATCCGATATAATCTGCCTATAATAATCCTTGTAATTTGCCTATTAATCTATGTCAAAATATAATTTTTTATTTCATGTGATTGGGAAAATAAAGAATATCGTAAGTTCATGATAATATTACAAGTATCATTAAAAAGAACAGATAAAATACAATTAATTTTCACAATAATTATGTTAGAATACTGCTAGATATTTCCAACCATAAACATGTTTAATTCTATGGGTTTTTGCAATAGTCTCATTTAAATAAAACTAATTCAATAAGTAAACTTTAACAAAACTTGTTCTCATTGCTTTTGGTCTAAAACGTAAACAGTTTATTGGTAATTTATTATTCGTTACTCTAAATTTGTTAAAGTCATGTATACATAATGATAAATTAAGTAATAATTTTTCCTCAATTCCAAATCTAAAAATGTCATAATTAGCTGGCAGTTCGGTGCTGTTAATACATTAATTTTCTTTCTTATAGTGTGAATTGATTAATCTATTAGTTATATTTAAACTCTACGGTTATATGTTATTTAACTGGAATGAAGCTCAAAAAATATTATTTCATAAACACTTGACGTTTTCTAATGATATATGTTTTAAGGTTAAAAAACATCAAATTTAATAGTGGGATGTGATATATTAGTTCTCATATATATTTCAACAGTTTTATATTCTTTTCCTAAAATTAAAAATAATAATACCTTCATATAATATGCTATATGGAATTAGAAATGTAATTTTTTTTTTACATTACAAATTATTAATATTCTTTGAATAAGTTTGTACTGTTACATTGGCATTTCCCCTTTTCTCGTAAAATTGTATTTTCTCAACGATTTTTATCGTTACTATATATACAAGAAATACTATATTATACATAACTACACATTTTTATTTTTTGTGGTATGGGTTATTGAGATGCGAGATAGAGGAATTGGATAATTTGAAACTGACTGGAAAGAAGCCTTGCAATTACGGATGCTTTGAAATAAATGGACAGAATGAGAAATATAAAGAAAGTAAAGAAATATAACTAAACATTTTTATTTTTTGTTGTATGGGTTATTTAGGTAATTGTATGTATTATCAAGAATTCTAATTGGAATGAAAAAAAATTAAAATATATTTCATAGTAAAAATAAAATAATTTAAATAAAATTTTTCGAATAATGTCAGCAATTTCCAAAAAGGCAATTTTAGTAATTTAATTTTCAACGCTTTTGTCTGTGCAAATAAACCAGCAAGTAAGTTCATTTTAAAATTACAAACCTTTCTTATACACTTAAGGATACTTTAAATTTAATTTGTCTAATATTCCATATGTAATTTTTTGGGATCATCTAGCCGTATGCAATATATAATATTATAACTATATTTTTTTATGTTTTATGTAGATCGTGGTATGTATAATGTAAAATTCAAAGTAAAGAAAATTACGATCATAATAAAACATAAAATAGTTTAATTTTATTGTTTACAACAATATCTTCATTTTCCAGGATAGCAATTATAATAATTAATTTTAGTACTTTTAATTTGCAATATATAGAAAATCATTCAGTTCTGAATTTTCTGAAATTCATATATCAAATATATATTAAAATTATTAAACGTCCCTTTAATCCTAATAAAACAAAAATAAAACAATTGGATACCACCACCATATATACTTTCCAGTGTATTTTAAATATATTTGGTTCAAAATTTGTACAATTAATATAAATATTGGTTATTTGTGATCCTATAAAATAATTCAATAATCATATATTTATATATAATACTAGCACTCTGTTCTCATGTATTTTTAACAGTTTTTATATAACTTTCCTTAAATTTCAAGATCATAATATGTACTTTGTTTTAATCTGTTTATAGTATTTGAATTAGACTAATTCCTTTTCATATTACAAATTATTAATAGTTGTTACGGGACGGCACCTTCCTGGTGTCGAACCGTTACGTAAATGATAAATTCCGTGTGGTTTTCGATATTCACTGTTCTTTATTATTATATTACATAAGCTATTTTACATAATTGGGAGAGCAGGGTCGGCGTTGGGCAGCGGGCTTAAATAAGCGGCATGACCCAGACCGATGGTGCTGAGGCGGTCGGCGCGGCCGTTCCCTAGCGTTACAATAAGTAGGAGTTATACTAATAGTCTGGTGGGTGACAATTATGGGGAGTGGCGGGCGCTCTGCCCGGACGGCCCGCTGAAATCAGTGGCGTGTCCGAACGGTGCACGGACCCGGGCGGTGACACTTAAATAAGTGGCCGTGCGGGGAACTAGGGGTGGTGGTGGCCCTGAAAGGGCCGTTTTAGGTGGGGGCCCTGAAAAGGGCCGTTTTAAATGGTGTCCCAGAAAAGGGCGGTTTTGTGGACGCGTGCGCTGGATTCGACCCGGTGCACTGGTCCGTGGATGCTATGGACGTGTCTACCCCATCCGGCCGGTATCGCCTTCCTTCGTCGTTACACGTCTGCCGTGGGTGATAGTCCCGGTTTCGCTGCTGGCACTTGGGATTATGGACGGCTGGGGTATCGCCTTCGTCCGTCGGCGCGTTTACCGCGTGTGGTCGACACGGGGTTGTTGTCGCCGGCACTCGGGAACTACGTACGACCAGTATCGCCCTAGTCCGTATACACGGTCACGGCGTCGTCGTTGTCGGCAAGCGGCTAATGTATAAGCCGCGTAGGTGATCCAGTCGCCGCGTATGCTGGTGCTACGTCTGGATCGTGGCCGTAGATATACTGGATGCTGCGTCTCGGCCGTGGTCGTCGATATACTGGCTGCTACGTCTTGGCCGTATTCGTCGACGTTCTGGCTGTTGCGTCTGGATCGTAGTCGTCGATACACTGGCTGCTACGTCTTGGCCGTATTCGTCGATGTACTGGCTGCTGCGTCTGGATCGTAGTCGTCGATATACTGGCTGCTACGTCTTGGCCGTATTCGTCGATGTACTGGCTGCTGCGTCTGGATCGTATTTGGCTCCGGTGTTTCTTCTATTCAATCTAGTGTCTGAGTACTGGTTGATTGATGTGTTGAAGATGGAGAGCTTGTGAAGCATTTTTTTTTTTTTTGGGGAAGTGGGGGGAGGAAATCTTCTAAAGACACCTCGAGAGGTAGTGACGGATTCGCCAATCGTGGCGCCTACCGTCTAAAACCTCCCCCCGGGCGGTCAACCGGTTTGGTTATACACCCTGGAAGAAGAAGAGAGAAGAAAGAAGAGGAAAGAGGAAAGAATTGGTGCTGCGGAAGGTCGGTGGCCGCCACTTGCTCATAGGGCAGAGCAGTGGGGGCGCTCGCGTGCATTACGAGGCTCGAGGTTTAGTCGGAGTTGTGTTACATTAGTCGGTTATCTGCTCCAGAAGGGAGCAGGGGCGGTTTACCCAGTCGTAGGCGGCGGGTGAGTAGTCTGCGGTCGCGGAGATTGTTGGATTCGGGTGGGTCTTGACCGAATCGCGGAGCCTAGCTGCGAAGATGGGGGCAGCCTGCCGGGGAGAAAGTATGGGGACTTCCTTTAGGATCTGGGCGTTCCTGATGAACCATGGAATTTGCAGGGCGGATCGTAACATCTTCATGAAACATCCCTGGACTGGTTTGAGGCGCTGGTCGCTCGCCGCGCCCCAGATCGGAATGGCGTAGGTACAGATGCTCCTGATGATGGCTGAGAAGACTCTGAGCTTGGTAGATGATGACACGTTGTTGTTGTTGAAGAAGGCCTTGAGCTGGAAGAAGGATCCGAGAGCCTAACCTCTTGTGGACCTGATGTGTCTGCACCAGGAGAGCCTGCGATCTAGGGTGAGGCCCAGGTACTTGGAAGAGTAGCTCCACGGGATCGGGTGTCCGTCGATGATGATGCCTTGATGGGGGTTGCGATTCCTTTTGGAGAAAAAGATCGCGACCGTTTTCGATTTGTTGATGGACAGCCGCCATGTGGTGTACCATTTGTTGAGGTCTTCGAGGTGGATGTTGAGAGCGGTTGTACAGCAGTCGATGCCACCAGTCGTGCGAGAGACGGCCACGTCGTCGGCGAAGATTGAAGTCATGATGCCCTCCCGTTGTGGCATGTCGTAGCAGAAGATATTGAAGAGTGCGGGAGACAGCTTGGATCCCTGCGGGACACCGGCCGTGATGCTACGGGGTTCGGATAGGAAGTCCCTACCTTGACTCTAAGGGACCTGTTTGCGAGGAAGGACCTAATCGCGCCTATCAGGTAAGGGGGGAAGTTCAGTACGGACAGCTTGTGTAGCAGTCCGTCATGCCACACCCGGTCGAACGCTTCCTGGACATCGAGGAGCACCATCGCCGTGTGGCGTCTCCTGTTGAGGCCGTCGGCGATGTGCTCGGTGACCCTGAGCAGCTGGTGTACCGAGGAGTGTCTGGACCTGAATCCGTACTGAACGTCGGAAAGAATGTTGTTCGCGCTCAGGTGCTGATTTACGCGGGAGAGCAGGGCGCTTTCGACTACCTTGCTGATGGAGGATAGTAGGCTGATGGGTCAATAGCTAGACGGAGAACTGAGCGGTTTGCCTTGCTTGGGAATGCAGATGATTGTGGCCTCTTTCCAGGCAGCGGGAAAGTGTTTGAGGCGCATGACGGCGTTTGTTATGTTACAGATTGCTACAAGATGTTTTCTGGGAAGTGTTTTGAGAACGTTGTTTTTGATTTGATCGCTGCCTGGCGATTTGTGGGCTTTGAGGGAGCGAATTATCGAAGATATTTCTTTCGGACAAGCAGGAGAAAATTTGGTTTTGTCGAGGGGAAGATGAAGAACCCCGCGCACAATCGTGTCGTGGACCTCTTTCAGCTCTGCAGCGCTTCGGTTAGGAGAGCACTGGGCCTGCAGCGAGTCCGCGAATATCTCCGCTTTGTCCGAGTCGAGAGAGAACGAGTTGTTGCCTACTTTCAGCGGTGGAAGGCAGGGACGCTTGTTCCTAAGTTTTCTGACTACATTCCAGACGTTTCTGGGGTGAGATTCGGCCTCGGCGATAAAAGTGTTGAAACGGTTATTTCGAAATTCAGATACGCGAAGGTGGACGGATTTCTGAAAAGCGTTGAGCTGGGACTTGAGCTCGGGAGTTCTCCGCGATTGCCAGAGTCTACGAATGTGGTTTTTATTGTTGACGAGTTGTTTGATGTCGTAAGGAAGTTTGAGTTTGTGTCGCGGCGCAAGAGTTGTTATAGTCGAGTTTTGCGTGGCGTTGTTCAAGTCGGTTGTCAGTGCTTCGACCGCGGCGTCGAGGTGGGTCTGGGATTTGATGGGGCTGCATTTGAACGGAGAGGTTTCCAGATGGTATTGGAGGAGAAGCCAGTCGATTCGAGATGTGGTGACGGGGGATTGCGGGGGCGGTCCGGGAATTTCGAGAAATGTGGGGTTGTGATCGGATGACAGTCGCTCTAGGGTCCACGGGGTTTTCGGCACGAGGACGTCTTTAGTGATGAAGAGGTCGAGGATGTCCGGGTCCCGAGTGGAGCAACCGGGGAAGTGAGTTGGCGCTGAGGGGGCATCTATGACGAGATTATGGCGAAGAAGTGTCCTGAGAAGAGAACTGCCTGCCGTGTTGGTGTGTTTGCAGCCCCAAGATGTGTGCTTGGCGTTGAGGTCCCCGGCCACGACGGTGGGCACGTTGGAGGCGAAAAGTGGGACGATAAATGAGAGTTTTCGGTTGTGCGCGGGCGGCGAGTAAATTGCGATGACGCGGGTGGGCGCGGGGGAGGTGTAAACCTCGACCCCTACGACCTCGCAGCTGATGTTGTTGTCGGTGTTGATGGCGCGATGACGAAGGCCCCTGCGGACGAGGACTGCTACCCCCCCTCCTGCGGTTCCTACGCGGTCGCGTCTATAAGTCGTGTAGTTCGCTAAGTAAATGTTTTGTTGTTGCTAAGGTGAGTTTCGGTGATGCACGCGATGTCGATGTTTTGTTCGTCGAGTAGTTGTTCGAGTTCGGTGAGTTTGTTTTGCACGCCGTTAGCGTTCCAATTCAGGATGAGGAGGCCGTTGACGGGATTAGGATTCATGGACGCGCTTGAAGGATGGCCGCGGTGAGCGTCTGTGTGAACTGTGTCACCGCTGCGAGGATGATGGCCTGAAGGGCGTCAACCGGTGGGCTGGGAATGAGAGGGGGAGCGGTTTGAGGAAGAGGCGCTGGTCCGGTGGAAGGAGAGGGAGCGGCTGTTGGGGCAGCTGTTTGCGCGTACGTGCGGTTGGGGCGAGTCGCGTTGGTCGCGGGTTGTTGCTGGCGTTTGGGCGCGCGGTTCGTTGGCGGTGGAGCGGGTTTGGCTTCGGGCGAGGTGTTCGGCTTTTTCGGCGTTTTTGCGCAGCCGCGATAGGTCGCGCGATGGAAGCCTTTGCAGTTCGCGCAGGTGGGGACGGCGTCTTTTTTATCTTTAGCGGTGCAGGCGGGGGTCGCGTGGCTTTTGCCGCAGAACGCGCAGACGAAGGGGGCGCGGCAGTAGTTCGCGGTGTGGAAGAACTTGAGGCAGCGGCGGCACTGCGGGACTTCGTTAGTCTTACGCTTGGCCTCGGCTTTTACGCTGAGGCCACCTATCGCGGTGATATCAAAGATGGTGCGGGCGCTGTCGGAGGAAGCGTCGAGGTGGACGGTGACCAGGGGCCAGATTTTCCCGGCTTTGGACATGCGGTGGACGCGGCGGACGGCGGGGACCTTCATCTTGAGTTCGTCTAAGATCTCCTGCTCGGTGAAGTCTTCGTTGACTCCGCGGAAGACGACGACCAGTTCGCGGTCTTGTTGCAGCTGGTGCGTAGAGTATTCTAGATCCTTGGCGTCGAGGTCGCGGGTGATCTGGCGGAAGCTGTCCACCGTCTGCGGGTAAATCCTAACGCCGCTGGAGGTGTTCACTGCGCGGCGGATCGGGATTTCGTGCGCGGCGAATGCTTTGCGGATTTTGGGCCAGTTGGTACTTTTGCCTAACAGGATGGGAGGCGGACATTTTTCTTTGGCGGCGGCGGCGGAGGAGACGGACATTTCGCTGTCGCTGTCGGATTCGGACGACGAGTCGCTGAATATGTTGCCCGGTGTGTCGTGGGGCAGAGCGGGTGGCGGAGACGGGCTGTCGGAGTCATGGGAGTTGGCGATGTCGACGGGGGAGGAGGAGGTTTTTCGTTTTTTGTTCTTGCGGCGGCGTTGTTTTGAGGTTTCCGATGACGAGGCGGAGGAGGCGCGGGGGCGATGTGGTTCGTCGGCCAGTCTCTCCTTTAGCGAAGCAATTTCGGCTTGCAGTTGGAGGATGCAGGCCCACATCGATTCGGGAGTCATTCCCGTGGGAAGTGGTGACGAGTCCATCGTGGTGGAGCGGGGGAACGGTTGCGGCGAACGGCGTTCGGTCGAGGTGACGAGCGAACGGCGATCGGTCGTGGCCGAGCGCGCGTGGCGGTGGGGGCTTGGCTGGGAGTGCTGCGGCAATGTGGGGCGCGGCCCCACGACAGCTGTGTCGGAGAGAGTTGGGTCCGTCGCTTTCGCGACGGCTTACCTTGCGTTGGCGAGGACCGAAGTATCGTCGTCACGCGCCGTGCGGCGGACGGTGCGGTTTGGACGGTACTTCCTTCGGCGGGTGGTTGGACGGCGTGCGGTTGAAGGCTGGTGGCGGAGCCGCGGACCGGAGTGCCGTAGTCACGCGGCGTGCGACGGACGCGGCGGTTTGGACGGCACTTCTTGGTAGGCGGCTGGTCTGTCGGTGGTGGACAGTGTTGAGGTGTACGGCCGGGCTGGACGTTTGGTGGTCAGCTGTTCGTCGTGCGTGCTTCGGGGGGAGAGTCCTGAAAAGGACTGTTTTAGTTGAGGGAATGCTGCAGAGTTGAGGCGAAGTGGCTGAGGCTTGGCTTCGGCTGCTGGCTGCGCACGTGTATGACTGAACCGTGGTTGCTGACCGTAGATGGCACTGGCGCAGGTGTTTCGGAGACGTGACAATTAGGTACGGTCACTTGCCGTTTAGTCGGTGACATGTTGTGGATTGTTCCGTTACATAGTCTAAGAATAAAATTTTTACTATTACATCAGCATTCTCCTTTATATTCTTAATTGTACTTGTTCAACGACTTTTGTTAATATACGTATACAACAAAGACTACTCGTATATGATAAATATACATTTTTTTTCGTGTTGTTGATTATTCAGGAAAAGGTATGTATAGTCCAAAATTCTACTTAAAAATATAATGAAGTATATCTCATGATGAAATATAAATTAGAATATATAATTTTGCGAATTAGGTCGGCATTCTACAAAAAGGCAGTTTCCAAAATTTATTTGTCAGTGCTTTAAATATGCAAAATATATTAAAGCAATAAGTTTTGGATTTACATTTCCTAGAAAATTAGTAATTTACTTTGAATGTTATTTGCATTAATTTAAAACATTGTAAGATTTATTTGCCAAATGCGATAACACTACCAAATTGTCATCATATATTTTTCAATAGTTCTATATAATTTTCCTAAAATTAAAATTTTAATACTCCCTTAAAATTGTCAGTATTGAAGTTAGAATATAAAAATTTTCTTTCATGTGATTGGAAATAAAAGAAACGAGTAAGTACATTTTAAAATTACAAATGTCATTAAGAGGAACAGAAAACATACTATTAAAGTGTACTTAATAATCTCAAAGTGTAATATCCAAAATTATATTATAATTTTCCCGGAAATTTTAATCGATATGATTTTTACAATTACATCCGTATTTCCATACAGCTCGTTAAATTGTAGTTTTCAACGATTTTCTTGTTAACATATGTATAAAAATATATTATAATATAACTAAACATTTTATTTCTTGTGGTATGGGTTATTTAGGGCAGAGTATGTATATTCTAAAATTCAAATTGACATGAAAAAAATAATGGAAATTTTTTCCATAATAAAAATAAGATAGATTAAATATAATTTTGTAAGTAGTATCAGGAATCAAGGCAATGAACGTGACATATATTTGTCATTGTATCCTAATGATATTAAGATCAAAATATGTACAATTAATTTAATATTAGTTATTTGTGATCCTATATAATTTATTCAATACTCATACATATATTGAAAATTTTACATGTTTTCATTATTCTTCACGATTTGTAAATACGTCGTTAAAAAAGACTGTTTTAAAATTTAATTATATTAATTTTAAAAGCTTTTATTTAACGTCGCTTGTATGTATGTCCTGGAATTTTGCCATCAATATTTCATCCATTTCCACTAAAGCTATTTAGTTTTAAATTTATTTAACAGATATGACATTACTACTACTAGCGTCCCGTTCTCATGTTTTACCAAAAAATTTATTTTCTTTTTCTAAAATTAAAAATTGTAAAACATCCGATATAATCTGCCTATAATAATCCTTGTAATTTGCCTATTAATCTATGTCAAAATATAATTTTTTATTTCATGTGATTGGGAAAATAAAGAATATCGTAAGTTCATGATAATACTACAAGTATCATTAAAAAGAACAGAAAAAATACAATTAATTTTCACAATAATTATGTTTGAATACTGCTAGATATTTCCAACCATAAACATGTTTAATTCTATGGGCTTTTGCAATAGTCTCATTTAAATAAAACTAATTCAATAAGTAAAATTTAACAAAACTTGTTCTCATTGCTTTTGGTCTAAAACGTAAACAATTTATTGGTAATTTATTATTCGTTACTCTAAATTTGTTAAAGTCATGTATACATAATGATAAATTAAGTAATAATTTTTCCTCAATTCCAAATCTAAAAATGTCATAATTAGCTGGCAGTTCGGTGCTGTTAATACATTAATTTTCTTTCTTATAGTGTGAATTGATTAATCCATTAGTTATATTTAAACTCTACGGTTATATGTTATTTAACTGGAATGAAGCTCAAAAAATATTATTTCATAAACACTTGACGTTTTCTAATGATATATGTTTTAAGGTTAAAAAACATCAAATTTAATAGTGGGATGTGATATATTAGTTCTCATATATATTTCAACAGTTTTTATATTCTTTTCCTAAAATTAAAAATAATAATACCTTCATATAATATGCTATATGGAATTAGAAATGTAATTTTTTTTTTACATTACAAATTATTAATATTCTTTGAATAAGTTTGTGCTGTTACATTGGCATTTCCCCTTTTCTCGTAAAATTGTATTTTCTCAACGATTTTTATCGTTACTATATATACAAGAAATACTATACTATACATAACTACACATTTTTATTTTTTGTGGTATGGGTTATTGAGATGCGAGATAGAGGAATTGGATAATTCGAAACTGACTGGAAAGAAGCCTTGCAATTACGGATGCTTTGAAATAAATGGACAGAATGAGAAATATAAAGAAAGTAAAGAAATATAACTAAACATTTTTATTTTTTGTTGTATGGGTTATTTAGAAAAGTGTATGTATTATCAAGAATTCTAATTGGAATGAAAAAAAATTAAAATATATTTCATAGTAAAAATAAAATAATTTAAATAAAATTCTTCGAATGATGTCAGCAATTTCCAAAAAGGCAATTTTAGTAATTTAATTTTCAACGCTTTTGTCTGTGCAAATAAACCAGCAAGTAAGTTCATTTTAAAATTACAAACCTTTCTTATACACTTAAGGATACTTTAAATTTAATTTGTCTAATATTCCATATGTAATTTTTTGGGATCATCTAGCCGTATGCAATATATAATATTATAACTATATTTTTTTATGTTTTATGTAGCTCTTGGTATGTATAATGTAAAATTCGAAGTAAAGAAAATTACGATCATAATTAAACATAAAATAGTTTAATTTTATTGTTTACAACAATATCTTCATTTTCCAGGATAGCAATTATAATAATTATTTTAGTACTTTTAATTTGCAATATATAGAAAATCATTAAGTTCTGAATTTTCTGGAAATTCATATATCAAATATATATTAAAATTATTAAACGTCCCATTAATCCTAATAAAACAAAAATAAAACAATTGGATACCACCACCATATATACTTTCCAGTGTATTTTAAATATATTTGGTTCAAAATTTGTACAATTAATATAAATATTGGTTATTTGTGATCCTATAAAATAATTCAATAATCATATATTTATATATAATACTAGCACTCTGTTCTCATGTATTTTTAACAGTTTTATATAACTTTTCTTAAATTTCAAGATCATAATATGTACTTTGTTTTAATCTGTTTATAGTATTTGAATTAGACTAATTCCTTTTCATATTACAAATTATTAATAGTCTAAGAATAAGATTTTTACTATTACATCAGCATTCTCCTTTATATTCTTAATTGTACTTGTTCAACGACTTTTGTTAATATACGTATACAACAAAGACTACTCGTATATGATAAATATACATGTTTTTTCGTGTTGTTGATTATTCAGGAAAAGGTATGTATAGTCCATAATTCTACTTAAAAATATAATGAAGTATATCTCATGATGAAATATAAATTAGAATATATAATTTTGCGAATTAGGTCGGCATTCTACAAAAAGGCAGTTTCCAAAATTTATTTGTCAGTGCTTTAAATATGCAAAATATATTAAAGCAATAAGTTTTGGATTTACATTTCCCAGAAATTTAGTTATTTACTTTGAATGTTATTTGCATTAATTTAAAACATTGTAAGATTTATTTGCCAAATGCGATAACACTACCAAATTGTCATCATATATTTTTCAATAGTTCTATATTATTTTCCTAAAATTAAAATTTTAATACTCCCTTAAAATTGTCAGTATTGAAGTTAGAATATAAAAATTTTCTTTCATGTGATTGGAAATATAAGAAGCGAGTAAGTACATTTTAAAATTACAAATGTCATTAAGAGGAACAGAAAAAATACTATTAAAGTGTACTTAATAATGTCAAAGTGTAATATTCAAAATTATATTATAATTTTCCCGGAAATTTTAATCGATATGATTTTTACAATTACATCCGTATTTCCATACAGCTCGTTAAATTGTAGTTTTCAACGATTTTCTTGTTAACATATGTATAAAAATATATTATAATATAACTAAACATTTTATTTCTTGTGGTATGGGTTATTTAGTACTGAGTATGTATATTCTAAAATTCAAATTGACATGAAAAATTAATGGAAATATTTTCCATAATAAAAATAAGATAGATTAAATATAATTTTGTAAGTAGTATCAGGAATCAAGGCAATGAACGTGACATATATTTTTCATTGTATCCTAATGATATTTATTTCAAAATATGTACAATTAATGTAATGTTAGTTATTTGTGATCCTATATAATTTATTCATTACTCATACATATATTGAAAATTTTACATGTTTTCATTATTCTTCACGATTTGTAAATACGTCGTTAAAAAAGACTGTTTTAAAATTTAATTATATTAATTTTAAAAGCTTTTATTTAACGTCACTTGTATGTATGTTCTGGAATTTTGCGATCAATATTTCATCCACTTCCACTAAATCTATCAGGCTGAAATTTGGCACACATGTTTGTTTCTCGTGACAATGCACAATTGCTTAAATGCCGCCATTTTTAATCTAATATGGTGGACGTTCCACAATGGCGATTCATCATTTTCACTGCAACCCCTATGATATGGGTATCAAATAAAAGGGCATGATATGCTTGATAAATGATGGCATACATGTAACACAGCCAAAGTCAATATAGTTCCCAGTAAAATTAAGTTACCGAAACGCTGAAAAAAGAATGATGCGAGTCATACTATCATGGGCATAACATTACATAAGATGCAAATTAATACTGTGGACTACGCTGTTGTATACTTAGAATCAAAGCTATTCGCAAATTGTCTAGGCTACGTCGCTATTAATAGATTTAGTCCCTAATGAGTAAAAGTACTTCGTATAGAGGAATTGGATAATTTGAATCTGTCGGGAAAGAAGCAATCCAATTACGGATGCCTTGAAAGAAATGGACAGAATTAGAAATATAAGGACAGAATAGAATTGAAGATCTATTTCATAGCAAACTCTGTTGCTCGGTTTGTGTGTTACAACACCTATACACACAAATTAGGTACATTGTAATCTTGGTAAGCGCATGGCAACTGAATAAATAGATTACAGTGTGCAGAGCAGGGTTTCAAAAGGAGGTTGATGCGAAATAAATGTATTTCGGTGCACTATGCATCTTCGGTGCACCAACGAAAATGGATAGTAATCCTATCTAAAGTCGTGAAATTGATAAGAATCAGATAAGATTTTAAAAGTATAAGTTTTGAGACAATCCGCTACCTCCCGGTCGAATCGCTCGGCGGCGAATACCTTTTCCTGTAAGGATCGCCAAATGGGGGTGTGGTTATTGGACACACACGCCGGATTTTAAATGTAGTGTACGAAATATAATATACAAGATATAAAAATGAAACAGTATAAAATATTAATATACGATTTATTTACGTTGTTTCGGAGAATAGCTCAAACGCATAAATCTCTGAGAGAAAGAAAAAAAAATAAATGCAAAAAAAATAAAAATTGATATATGACACAATTAAACCAGAACAATAAATTAATAAAATTACATAAAAAAAGTAACATCACATGGGAAAAAAATCAAATGCACCGGCCTTAACATAAAGAAAATCACTCACCCACCACCGTTGTTATTCCACCCGTCAGCACACACCGCCGTCAGTTACACCATGGATGTGTACTTCAGAAAATATCCACAAAAAAATTACAATTGTACAGTAAATCGTACAATCTCACAGACGACAGCACAGAGATAGAGAGAGAGAGAGCGAGAGAGGGAGGAAGTGTTTTTGAAAATTAAATTAACAATATCGATACATTTGAATAATATTATAATTAAAACGACAACATTATATGTAGCAGACCGGTGTCAACGGAGGTGGGCACACAGTTATCGTTGTCTTTTTCCGAATTATGGCACGATTCAGGCTTAGGTTTTTATAATATAATTTTATTTTGGAATTTGAATGTCACAGTTTTTTCTACAATAAATTTAGGCTAAAAATAATTAATAAAATAATACCTCGGTTTTAATATTTTGGGTAAAATAAATTTTGACTCACATTAATATTTTGTATGAAATAGTAAATTAGCTTTAATAACTTTGGGTTCACAAATGGTCTGGGCTTATTAATTTGGGGCCTAAAATATATTTCAACTAGAATATACCTATAACATATTTCTTAACGGTATTTCTGTATTCGTATGACTGTAAATTTAAGCTTGAGTGCTCATTAGATATTAATATTATAAAATAGCAGTAGTGAAACGAAGCGAAGCGAAATTATGCTGAATAAAGTGACACGAAGTGGAAGGAGATAAAATGAAATAATTTGAAACGGCTGAAAAGTCTATGAATTATAATTAAGCTTTTCATTCTTATTGGGCACCCAAGCATATGTTTATAGTCATAAGAATACAGAAATAGCATGAAGAAATACGTGAAACGTATATTTTAGTAGAAATATACTATAAGCCAAAAATTGGTAAGCTCAGACCCTTTTTAAACCCAAAATTAAAGCTAAGTTATTATTTCGAACAAAATATAAGTGTAAGTGAAAATTTATTTTACTCAAAATATTAAAACGAGGTACATACTATTTTATTAATTATATCATGCAAATATTACTCTCAACCTAAATTTATTTTAGCAAAACTTATTTTTTCTTTTAAGTAAATTTTATATTAAATTGTTAAATAAAACTTTTCTTAAGAAATAATTTTTATTGTGTAATTTTATTTGTTCTTGTGAAATATAATGTTTAATACAAAATTTAAATTCAAATACTACGGTTTTATCAAACTCAACAGGAATATATCCTAATATATATGTTTTGCTTTTTAACTGATCTTATTAAATATTATTTGCAATGAGCTAAAAAAATGTAAGATTTACTTGTCAGATATGATAATACAAACACTCTGTTATCATATATTTCTCAACAGCTCTACATTATTTTCCTGAAATTAAAAATTTTAATACTCCTTATAATTTTAATTATTGAAATTAGAATATAAAAATTCTCTTTCTTGTGATTGAAAATAAAAGAAGCAAGTAAGTTCATTTTAAAATTACAAATGTCATTAAGAGGAACAGGAAAAATACTATTAAAATGTATAAATAATCTCAAAGTGTTGTATCCACAATTATAATGCTATAATTCACCCGGAATTTTTAATCAATATAATATTTACAATTACATCGGTATATCCATACAAATAATATTTTAACGATTTTGTTGTTAATATATGTATACAAAATATACTATACTATATACATCTTATTTTTTGTGGTATGGGTTATTTAGCCGAGAGTATGTACAATTGAAAAATATTTTAATTTAATATTTAAAAATAAAAATGTAAATATTTTCCATAATAAAATAAAATAGATTATTTATAATTTTGGAAATAGAATATGGAATAAAAGCAAAGAACGTCATATATATATATATGTCAATGTACCATAATGATATTTGTTCAAAATTTGTAGATACCTACAATTAATTTAATATTGATTGAATTCATTTAATACTCATACATAACAAGAACATTTTATTTATTTTCAACATTCTTCACGATTCAATATTAAATACCCTTTTATATAATGACCGTTTGCAATTTTAAATATATATATACTTATTCTTTTTCTTGTGGTATGGATTGTTTAATCCAAAAGTTAATTTCGAA